>PVHP010014102.1:6588-39831 GCA_004024765.1 Zapus hudsonius | reverse complement strand
ATAGTATGTAGTCCAATTCATCAATAAGATGTTCCTTAAGTGACTGGGCATCACCATCTTTGAGAAGTCCAGAGTTATCAATAGGTCCAGGATACACATTTTGATCTCCCATCTGGTATTTGTCCCAACTGTCAAATCCAACATATTTTTTCCACTGTTTGAACCAGTGACTATCAACTAGATACCAGGTATCCCCCTTTCGGAGTGCGGTTTTCAGCAGCGTGGTGATGTCAGAATGCTGGCTGTCCAGGTCCGCCACTCTGCCTTCAGCTATCTTCTTCCACTAGTAGCAGAGGAGGGTGTGGCCCTGATTTTATATTTTATTAAATGCTTTTATATTTTAATAAAATGGATAGATCTGTGTCAAGAACCAGATTTGCAAATAGCCTAGGTTTTGTAAGATTATTATTTGTGTGTGTTTGTGTGTTTTTGCTCATGTGTAGAGGCCAAAGGACAATTTTCAGGACAGGTCGCCTGCCCACCTCTTTCAGTTTCTTACTCTGCTGTTTTTCATTGCACTTGTGTGTTGGTTTACATGAAATGTCCCCCATAGTCTCATGGTCTTTTGAATACTTGGTCCTTAGCCAGTGGAAATTTGGGAAAGTTGTGGGGCCTTTGAGAGGTGGACTCTTGCTGGTGGAGGTGTGCCATGGGGAAATGGGCTTGGGTCATATAACCCAGCTCCATGCCCAGTAGTTAACACTACTTCCTACCTGCTGATATGGAGATGTGACCCAGGTTTCCTGTTCAGAACTGTCATGGTTGCCCTGTGACGATTGAACATCGCCTCAAAATTGTAAACCAAAATAAACCCTTTCTTTACATTAGCTCCTCCTGGTCAGGTATTTTTTTCCCAGCAATGAGAAGGTAACTGATTCAACTTGCTAAAATTTTCTCTAATCTTGCCTGCCTCTACCTACCATCTCACCATGGAGTCATAGTACTGGAATTACAGAAGCTAGTCATATCATCCTGATTTTTACATGGGGCGTCGGGATCAAACTTGGGTATTCTAGGGTGAGTTGTGAGCACTTTATCAACTGAGCCATCTCTCCAGTGATCTTGTTGGGAGACTCAGTCTCAGCCCAGGCTAGCCTTAAACTTCTAATTTTCCTAACTCAGTCTCCTGAGTACTGGGATTACACCAAGCCTGTTGCAAATAAGCACTTTATTTTTTGCTTGAGATTATTGAAAAAGAGTTAAAATTTCAAGGTTATTATAGCTATGTCTCTTCTTAGAGAGTAGTCTTCAAAGTAGAAGGCAGAAGTAACTTGGATACATTTACTCAGAATTGCTTCAATCATCCAATCATCTGACCCAGTTGTTCATTAACTCTTTCAAGCTATCAAAGCACATCCTTCTGACAACACCTGGAAAAAACACAGAATTACACAGGGCATTCTCCTCATATCATACACGCTTCTTTCCTTAATGCACACCCATCAGGAAGGCTAATTAAGAACTTTGACTTTGGTAGTCAAACAACAGGTTTGGATGCAGTTTGGTGTCCCCCCCCCCTTGTGATACTTTGATTAGATGTCCACCAATAGAATTTATTATAATTGTGTTTATTATAATTATAAATTGTCTCCAGTCTTCTGGATGGAGGAGGTGTCACTTTGGCCTGGCCTCCTGGGGTCTGGCCCTGAGGTATTTCTAAATTGGATGCAAAACTCTAGGGATACATATGCAAAAGAGCAGCAAGAACTTAAGTCTGCAATCCTGTTGTTTTGTGAGTTATAGTGCGTGAAAACTTTGCTAAGCCCTGTTTCTTAACACAGCCCTGTAGTAACAAGCGTTTTGTTACTTGAAAGTTCCTTTTAAATACCAAATACCCTGTAAATGAACAGCTATGGAAGGGTATATTTGAGTATCACCCATACCAAAACTGGTTAAGGACTACTAGAATGTTACTTTTTAACTTGAGAATTAGGGTCTATTATATTGAACCATATGAAATTGCCATTTTGCAGGTCAAAATGATCAAACAGCAATACTTTTATATAGTTGGAAAGAAACAGAGATATAATTAAGTTATTTGAATTACTGTCTACCATCAAAGGAGGACAGCCAAGTAGAAGATTGCACAATGACAACAAAAGTTTACATTTAAAAATAATTTTTATAATACATCACTTGTAACAGCTTATCTTGTCATTTTAATGAAACAACTTTGAGGTATGATTTCACTGGGTAGAGATTTAGAAATCAAAGCGTAAGTGGGGTTTGGGAAAGTAAGTTATTCAGTACTGAGCAAAACACAATCTCCAGAACTCATTTTTTTTTTCCCTCAGCAAGCATTAATGTATGTCAAACCTTTATAGATTAGTTAATATACTTAGAGATAGAAAATACTTGTTAATTTTTCCAAAAGCTTAATTCACCTAGTACTTCAGTGAGAATTGAATAAATAAATCCACTTATTATAGTGCTCTTCAGATGAAAATTCAGCAACATTGGCAAAAAAATCAAATTTATTTTTTTTCTACTGCAAGCATTTAAAATAATAACAATTGCTTTAATATTACCTAGCATATCAATATATCTGCCACATTTGCACTTTTTTATTAATTGTAATTTTATTTTTGTGCATTAGAGTTTATCAGATAGGAGAACAAACCAAATGAGTTCAACCAAACACCTAATTACATATTTCATACTCTTTGTCATTTTAGTATCTTGCAAGAGAATGACAGCATAAATTTTATTAATGCCAGAGAATGCATCTTTTCCTTTTGATAGAAGAAGAAAGGACCTTTCACATTCAAAATTTAATTTTTTTCTCCTAACATTTCCAATATGACACAAACTTATGATAAATAAAATTATTCTAATAAATATTAGAGCCAGTGGACCAGTGAGAGAGATTCAGAACATGCTGTGAGTATACTGAATACTAAAGAGCATCTGAATTGTAAAAATCATTTAACTTTTAAGAAAAACTGAATAATTCAATAGCTTTTCATTAAAAGAAGAAGAGATGTAAACAATAATAATGATTAATGAAGTTCTGGCCATGTATCAGAGTGGTGACAGATGTGATGAGAAAGTTTTCAGGACTTTGTCACAGTGGAATATACTAGTTAGGAAGTCTCCTTTCAGGGCTGGAGAGATGGCTCAGCAGTAAAGGCACTTGCCTTGAGTGCCCTAGGCCCCGGGTCCAATTTGCTAGTGCCCACATAGGCCAGACTCATAAGGTGGTGGCCCAGGTGCTCACTCCTCTCTCTCTCTCTCTCTCTCTCTCTCTCTCTCTCTCTCTCTCTATATATATATATATATATATATATATATATATATATATATATATCTCCCTCCCTCTCCCTCCCCCCTCTCTCTCTGTGTGCTTGAAAATGAATAAATAAAATATTTTTAAAAATCTTAGGCCTCTTGGAAAAAAAATAGTCTCCTTTCTGTTTTCTCAGTATGAGTATAATTAAGGCTAGATTTAAAAATAACTCAATAAATAAACTGGCTGAAGTAAAGGAACAAGATGCATGATATAGTTACAATTAAAAGGAAAGAATAATGATTGCATTCAAGGGAAATGGAACCTGTGAGGAAAAGGGTGCAGTTTGTGCTTCCTCTGGTTCCCATTGTATAAGGATTAATTTGCTTTTGCATTTTTTTTTTCCATGGAGACCTTTGGACTCATGCTGCTAGAGCATTTGGTTAGAGTTATTGTGGGAATTCCAACAGGTGGAAGACTGGACTAGATAATCTGGAGAGCATCCTAATGTTTTATGAAAACTAAAGCCTAAGGAAAATTCCAAAGAATTGATACTGCTCAAGGTGAACTCCTCAGCAAGTGTGAATAAAAAGATGTTTTAAAATGAAATACGACAAGCCCTGTTACATTGCTACCAAGGTTTGGATGCAGTTTGGTGTTCCCCCCTTGTGATAGATGTCCACCAATAGAATTTATTATAATTGTGTTTATTATAATTATAAATTGTCTCCAGTCTTCTGGATGGAGGAGGTGTCACTTTGGCCTGGCCTCCTGGGGTCTGGCCCTGAGGTATTTCTATATTGGATGCAAAACTCTAGGGATACATATGCAAAAGAGCAGCAAGAACTTAAGTCTGGCAATCCTGTTGTTTTGTGAGTTATAGTGTGTGAGAGTGTGCTTGCTTATTTCTGGAGGTGCTAGGTCTCTGTCTCTCTGCTTGGATCTGTGAAAGGTGGCCAGCCCTTTCCTTCATTTTTTGGAACTTCCCCTGGATTGGTTATTTCAATAAATACTTTCCTCCCCAAAATTGCGCCTGATTTGGAGATTCATCCCAGTGGTGTGTTGTTGACTATGACACCCCTCCTAGCCTAGGATTCATGTGCTGAAATTTAATCCCCTTTGGGAGGCAGACAGGGTTGAAGATGGTGTTTAGTAGTAGGGACTTTGGGAGGCTTAGTTAAGGGTGTTCTCTCTTTGAATTCTTTTTAAATATATATTTGTGTGCATATTAGTGAATTTGTGGGTGCATGCGTGTATATTTTTATGTGTGTATGTGTGTGCCAGAGAACAACATTGGGAACATCATTCACTTTTTTTTTCTTTTTAGACAGGGTCTCTCCCTGGCCAGGAACTCACTAAGCATGCTAGACTGGCTGAACAGCAAGCCCCAAGGATCCTCTTGTATCTGCCTGCCCAGGACTCAGATTACAATCTTATACTACAGTGCCAGGCATTTTTATGTTGATTCTGGATTTTAAAAAACCCTCAGGGCTTCCCGCTTATGACTGAGTAACATTTATTATTGATTGAGTTATCTCCCCAGCCCCCAAATCATTGAACTTTGATTGATTTATAAGAAAAGTAACACAGATATCAGAAGAGATACACACACATGCTCCTTTTTTCTTGTGCATCTCAGGAATTTGCCAGTAAGAAGCCCACCATTAGTTGTGACCCTTTGACTTTGGACATCTAGAAATGAGAAGCTAAAGGCATTTCCTTTTATTAAATATTATCTGGTCTATTTTTATTATATTATTAGTAACAAAAACAGATGAAAAAAATTTTTATTTATAGAGAATG
Organism: Zapus hudsonius; assembly: GCA_004024765.1. Classification (NCBI taxonomy): domain Eukaryota; kingdom Metazoa; phylum Chordata; class Mammalia; order Rodentia; family Dipodidae; genus Zapus; species Zapus hudsonius. The sequence continues at coordinate 34,802 of PVHP010014102.1, read as the reverse complement.
TGCTGTAAACTCTCTGTAGATATAATACCTTAAGCCACTAGGGATTAAAAAGAAATAGAAATCTCAGTGAAATATATAAGAAATTTGAAGCCATTTGCTCAGAGTATGTAAAGTATTAATCAGAGAAAAATGTTCAAGCCTACTTTAAGGGAGATGAGAACTATTTCCTAATATATCCAAAGAGGGCTGAAGATTATTTCTTGACAGAAGTTCTCATGGGAAAAGCTCATTTTCATTTGCAACAGAGATCATATTAGAATTGATAGGAAATGTTACACATTTTAAAATAAATAAAAAGGTCACTTTCAGGAAGAGCCTGTTTTCCAGAAGAGGCTCCTTGTTAAAAGGCTCACTTTTATGAAGGTCCAAGTATTCATTTTGCTTTATGAATACAGTATGAAGATTCTGCTTCCTGTACTGATTGCATTACTTAGGCAAAACACAGAGGCCTCTTGGACACTTGTGCAGTTCCACAGGGGCCATGCCTCCAGGAAGTTGAGTATACACTTTAGTGCTTTGCTGACCCAATCTGGAAATTCTTATTCATTCATTCATTCATTCATTCATTCATTGTGGTAGGGTCTCACTCTGGCCCTGGCTGACCTCTCTGTAGTCTGACTACTCCATAGTCCCAGGCTGGCCCCAAACTCACTGTTATTCTCTTATTTCTTTCTCCAAGTGCTGGGATTAAAGGCTTGCTGAGATGCGACCATTTAGTATTAAGCACTAAATGAAACGTTTCTATCATACTGGCCAAGGCTTTCTACCACTGTGGAAGAGGCAGGAGAAAGAATAAAAAAATCTAAGGACAGGGAGATAGATGTCTCAAAGGATAAAAGTGCTTGTTTACAAAGCATCCCAGCCTTGTTCAACACCCCAGTACCCACATAAAGCCAGACACACAAAGTAGAGACTCTACTGTGACCCCCTCTCTTTCTCTCTCTGCTTAGAATTAAGTAATTTTTTTTTAATGAATGCAAGAGCCAAAGGATGGGGATGATTGCCTTGGAATGCTCTCTTTGTGACACAGAATGGCCACTGCATTCATGAGTTAACAGCGGAAGTTTTTACCTGCACAAGACCTGTATAATATTGGTCCTATCAACATGTCATGGATGATGGAGGAGCAAAAAAAAGACACCAAAATAGATGAGGAGTTAGTGGAAAAGAAGGGGTCCAGGGGAAGGAGTATGAAGAAGGACTGCAAGAAAACTAATAATGATTTTTTTTAATGGATGGAAAAAAACAAGGTAGAAGAACAATTGAACATATCATACAACTCTGACCTCCACACATGCTGACTCCAGTCACAGGCATAGATAAAAAAACAATATTTTAGTTAACTAAAAATTGTAATAAGCACTGCTAACCAAGGGTACCATGGACGTGTTATAGCAATGGGATGAAGTAAACACTCCTCTCTGCTCTACGCTTTAACACCAATCTAGCTTTGTGAACTGTGTGAGTGTGGCTAGAAGCTCAATTGTGTCGGGTGCTTCTCCAGATGTCGGTTACCACACGGGTCCCTGGCCCCCTGCTAAATGGGCCTCAGTCTCCCTGGCCAGCAGGAGACCTGGCTCAATCAAGGAAAGGTGAGTGTGGCGGCTGGACAATCACATGCAGCTGGGAGATAGGTCAAAGCAAATCTCAAAACTTTATTTTAGCATCCAACCTTATATACAATCCAGGGATGTGCTGCATTGCCTTATCTCTTACATAAAGGGGGCTCAGCAAACAGGAACACAGGTATTGAAACTCAGCCAGCAGGAGAGTAAAACCTATTAGCACTTATAAACAGGATTTAGGGCTGTCACCCATCCCCCCTGCCTCCTGGGGGGCACAGGTGTGCTAAGAACAAAGGCATGAGCTACCATGCTTGGGGTCTTATCAGAATGCATATTAAAACTTAGCTCTCAGATATAGAGCCAGGCTGGGTCCGACATCTTGTTACCTTATAAATTAAGAATATGTACTATTAAACTCCAGGGTATTTGGCCGTGGTTGAAGGCATGTGCTGCAGTCATGGTAGCAAGGGTATTGGTGCCCCCTTTCCCCTGTGGGTTTGTTCATCCTTTTCCTTGCCCCTTTGGCTGGATCTCCTGATTGATCTCTGTGATTTTCAGTTTACGTGCATGTTTCAGTAAGGGCCCACCAAGTTCTATATATACCCACCTGCATCTGGCTCTATAGTGGGACAGACCCAATGGATTTTGAAGACTGATAACTCACAAAACAAAGTCCTGCCATGTATCAGGGCCAGACTCCACACACACCATTCGTGGTCCCCAGAACTGCCTGAGCTGGAGCTGCTCGACTTGCTCCTACCTCTTAGAGTTGCTTGAGCTCCACACACAAGACCTGAACCATCCTCCAACCCACAGCACCTGCTTGAGCCGGGGGCACTGGACCTGTCTATGTCTTTGCAGGGACAGAGCAGCTTACCCTCTGGGCACCTTTGCCTAAACATGTATTCTTGGTGATGGTGATGGTGATGGTGATGGGCTTGCTCCTGTCTCAGAGAGAGACCCATCACTCCAGCTTCGGTTCTGCTTCAATAGAACCATTCTGTCCACTGCTCTTGGCTCCTGCTTCAACCGAAGCACTCCTTGCTGGCATTCTGAGACCTGCCAAGGGTTTAGAGCTGTAACACTTGACGGCAAGTCCTCTTGATGGGCATGCTGAGGCCTGACAAGAGTCACAGCTGTAACCTCTACCACTGTTATTCTCAGGTGATAGCCCAGCATCACTGAGAGCTCAGACTCAAAGCATCACTACCACCTTTGAAAGACCCATCCCCCCATTTTTGGCAAACCACTGCTATCAAGAGTCAGAGCTGTCATTTCTATCTTTGTGCCCTCTTGGTCAGCAACCCACTGTCACAGAAAGCACATGTGCTATTTAGGTTATTCCAGTGTCACTAAAGTCCTCCTTCTCTGTTCCCCTTTGCTGTCTGTGCACTCAATTCTTTTTGTGGGGAGACAAGAACCTGAAGAAGAAGAATCAGCTGTTTCAGAATCACCTGCAGGAAATTCTGAAAGATGGATTTCATGCTGAAATACTAACTCCACACCAATGGTATGAAATGCTAAAGTGAAGAACAATATGAGGGTTAAGTATAATATTACATTGAACATAAACTATGTCATTTATTCTAAGATGAATAATAGAAGACCCTGACATAAATACAATACACCTTTTTTTTTTCTTTTTTGATTTTTCAAGGTAGGGTCTCACTCTAGCCCATATTGACATAGTGACCTTGAATTCACTATGTATTCTCAGGGTGGCCTTGTACTCACATTGATCATCCTACCTTGGCCTCCTGAGTGCTGGGATTAAAAGGGATGTGCCACCACACTGGGGAAAGAGGGAGAGGGAGAGGGAGAGAGAGAGAGAGAGAGAGAGAGAGAGAGAGAGAGAGAGAGAGAGAGAGAGAAAGAGAGAGAGAGAGAGAGAGAGAGAATGTGCTAGGACCTCTAGCCACTGCAAACAAATGGCAAATGCATGTGCTACTTGGTGAATCAAACTTGGGTCTTTAGGCTTTGTAGGTACTGAGTCATGTCTCTTAAATACCTTTATACTTAATGCAATTTATACAAATAACATACAGTAGTCAGTTATATTGTTAATACACACAAATAGCTACTTGTGGCAATTTATATAATTATATATGCTATATGTATATAACATATACTATAAATTTCCTATAGATGAAAGGTGCCTATGCTAATCAGTTCAACCTTTAAAACCTTATCTAAACTCATTTTAAAATATATTGAACTAAAATCATATTGATCTCACACATATTTTCACACCTACCAAAGTACAGAAAACACCTTTAAATATAGAATGTCTATACAGTCAAGAATTTTTGTCTGAACCTGATAAATCGTTCTTAACAGTCTTCTGAGATAAATACTTCTTCACATCACTGAAAATATATAACATACTGGTCAAAGCATCACTAGAATATTTTTAGAAAATTAGTAGTCATTGGTCTGTTGCTGAATTTCACATTATGACATGGCTGAGAGCCATACAATACTTGAAGTATATTGGACCACTCAGGGCATTACACTACTAAGAAAACTCTAAGTTAATAAAATGTTCCTCAGAAACGTAAGGAAAAATGAAAAAAAAAAGTCTCAAGAAGTGTCTCATATAGTTGTGAAAGCACAAAGTAGAGGGAAATATAAGAAAGCACAAAGATATTACTTAATTTATTTCAAATAGACACTGAATTGCTGAGGCAGTTCTCACCACCTTATTTGTATGTCAGATTGCTGACAAATCATGATGTCACCTACCAAGAAGCAATGTGTCAGGGGGAGTGTGACAGTGCAACAATGCTGAGGAAGGAGGGGAGAGAAGTGCAGCAGAATGATAAAAAGGCAACAGCAAGTTATAAAATCCAAATGGCTCTGTGGATAAATATTACATAAAAACATTGCATAGAACTTGGAAACTAGCCCCAGAAACTGTCTACCAACTTTTTACCCACAAATGCTTAAAATAAGTTATCACTTGGAAAAGATTATCATTTTTGCATATTATGGATTTAATTTATAGATGATCACCTTCCACAGAGGTTTTCATTCCTTACCACATCCCTGAGGCAAGCCAATAGCTTCTTATACCCCTTGCCAAAAATAAAACGAACTACCTACCTACCTATCTATGTGTCTATATACTTATATACCTGAATGGATAATTAACTAAAAGATATACAGTCCCATCTTTCACATAAATATTAAGACATTATTGTCTGAGGAAATTGCTGAGATGACTCCAGAATAATACAGACTTCTAAGCCAGCAGCGATTATGTCTTATTGTCTGTGTCTTTAAAGAACCACATCCTTCAGTTGAAATGCAAACCCTAAAGTCCAAGGCACATAATAGCTTTTTATATGTTTAAATTTATGTGTGATTTTAAAAGACAAAACCCATACATTTTCTAATAAAAGTGTTTACTTCATTCCTCTGGTGTGTTCAAGTGGCAGAGAGGACAATGAAAGATATCTGGAAACTGCATGGACAGCCCCCCGCCCATTTCCACCAGTAGAGAGGTACCTTTTGGGGGTTTCATTTATTGTCATGGTTACTCAAATGAAAAGTGATATTTTCAGTATGCTTTAGTCACAGGAGCTCAGAGGATTACTTAAAAGTACAGGCTGTATGTATTGTGGGGGATGCAGCGTGGTTCTGTTGAAAGCTTAATGTAACTGTAGTCTAACTCTAAAGTTTTTTTTTCTCAATTTTCCATCAAAATATGGTCAGATCAACTATGAACAAAGAAAAAGAGAGATGCAAAGAACTGTATAGCAAGACTTAACAACATAATGGATTCCTGTTACAATGGACAGAGCTCTGACTCAGAACCACTTGCCTCAAACAAATAAAGCATCTTTTAAAAACACTAGGGAAGATACCTGGGAGGCAGTTTCATCTATGAGGTTGGTTAGGCATGCTGCCCTGAGACATACTCCTTTCATTTTCAATTGTTTTCAAATAAAAAGAGAGAAATCCCCTTTTCAAGTTGGATTGTTTAAATGCACCTACAGTTACTTCTGTCTAGCAAAGGCTAGGCAAGCTCTCCCTACAGATGTATTTCAAAAAATGGTTCAATTGGCAAAAGAAAGCAGGTGTAAAGGGTTTTGACAAAAGAGTACTAGAGGGCTGGAGAGATTGCTCAGTGGTTAAGGCACTTGCCTCCAGTGCCTAAGGCCCTGGGTTCAATTCCCCAGGACCCACATAAGCCAGACTCACAAGGTGGTGGCCCTGGTGCAATCTCTCTCTCTCTCTCCCTCTCTCTCTCTCTCTCTCTCTCTCTCTCTCTCTCTCTCTCTCTCTCTCTCTTTCTTCTTGAAAATGAATAAATAAAATAAAAAAAAGAGTACTAGAAGGAATGCATTTTCCTTTCACAGAAATACTGTTCAAGAAAATCAGACAAGAGAGCAACTCAACCAAGAATACCTAAGATATTGGTGAGATAAATGGAAATTTGTAAAATTTCAATCACTCAACTATAGAGAATTTTTAGTTTTAAAATGTGCAAGGATCATATTATCAAAATATGCATAAACAAAATACCATGAATTTGCACTTACAGCATAGCCCAATCCAGCATTCTTTGAGAATACAATCTACAGAACCATACAGATGTGTAAAGAACCTCCTGGACTCTGTCACATGCGCAACAGGGCCATGCCTGAATCTGCTTAGACCTATAAGTATCCATCCATTTTAATGGGGTTCCAAATAATTCTTAGGCAACCTGGTCTAGGGTTCAGCTAACAGAATTTCTCAAATTCAAGAGCTCTGAAATACCTATTCTGATTATGGATTTTTTTAAATGATGTGAATGTGAGTATATTTTTATATTATTTCAAACAAATAAAAGTATTATACTATCCATAGTTAATTGCACATTTGGAAAGATAACTATCTTCTTATTCACAAATTATACTCTCACTTTCTAAGCCTTTATGAAGTAGAATATGAAACTGACGATTGATTTAGATAACAGACATTATAAATTTAGGTTTTAATGTTTTCTAATATTATAAAAAAGACAACTACTTTCTTAAGCTAAGACATGTTTTGATTTCCATATTTTCCCACCAACTAGTCAAGATATTTCATACTTTAAAAACTGTCCATATGTGAAGATTATAACCAAGTGAAAATTGACAATTTAAAAAGTAGAAACAGAAGTTTTAGACATAAATATAAATCAACACATGAATGTATATATTAAATGCTCTTCACAGTTCTGTGAGAGTGTACACATATATGCATACACACATGGGTACACATGTTACAAGGGATACACACAGAGGATAAAAAAGGCTGATAGCCGGGCATGATGGTGCATGCCTTTAATCCCAGCACTCGGGAGGCAGAGGTAGGTGGATTGCCATGAGTTCAAGGCCACCCTGAGACTACATAGTGAATTCCAGGACAGGCTAGAGTGAGACCTTACCTCAAAAAACAAAAAAAAAAAAAAAGACTGATAGTTCATCATGCTTAACTAGGTTAATGGTGCTGAGACAACAACTATTATGAACAGTCACTCTGCTCAGTACATTGTGGGTACTCAATATATTCTATCACTGAAAAGTATTCATTCATAATAATCTTTTTCCATATTTAATTTAACAATAGATTTTTGTCCTGATTCTGAAGCAGCCAAAGGGCTCAAGGACTCAACATGGGTGGAACAAATATAATTTAAAAACAAAAGTTATTAGAGACTCAGTTGGGTTCAGTGTAGTTTGATGGTTCAGTGAATTCTGTAAGGTGTAATTGCTGACATGAATCCAAATGCATTTAACTGAGAATAGAGCCAAATTAATTGCAATGTAGGTATATAACAGCTGTTATTCATTTGACTCTTTTCTGTAATAAGAACTAGAATATTAAAAGATGGAATCAAAGTGTGTCTCTAATAAGTGATTAGGACACCTACAATATGCTTTGGTCATTTGTTATGTAGTCAATTTCATTGTTTTCACCCACCTGCTCCTATATTTTCATAGATTTCTGCCTAGTGAGGATGTATAAAGCACGCATAGAAATGAGCACATACTGTAAAGAAAAGCTAGATTTGTAACTACTGTCTTAATATATCTGACTTTCTGCATTTACAATGTAAGAACTCTTAATGAGACCTAAATTACCTATCTTTTTTTCATATATTTATTTATTTCCATTTAAAGTAATATTTTTAGTAAATGTAGAAATTTGTTTTACTGCTATAGCAGATGGAACAGGAGTTTAGCACTTATTTTCAGTGAATTGATGCCATAAATGTAATTAGTTTAGTATGAGGTCAGAAAAAATAATCACTGGTGATAAGTGGTTAAAATAGCTGTGGGAAAAAAATAGAACTTTCAATTAATTTGCAATACATTCTGGAAGTATGATAAGACTAAGTGTACCTTCCTATACTAATAGGTTCAGAACAATGGCCTAAACAATATACCAAAATCCTAGCAACCAACCAGTAAATATATAGTGTGTGCTGATTAGCCAAATCTACATTTTAAAGGCATATGCTGCACACTTTCATGCATGTAAAGCATAATGCCAGAAATCCTACAGGAAGGAAGGACTTCCACTTTGGAGGGCTGTGCACTTGCAGAGTTCAGAAATACCATGAATGATTAAGACCGATGCACAAATAGTCTCTTTCTGTTACTATAAAACCAGATTAGTCAAAACACCTTCTACTCTTGGCTAGTCACTTAAATGTTAACAATTGTTTCCTTGAAATGTTCACTGAAATAATGAGAATTGGAGTTATTATATTTTTACATGTTAACCAGGTTCTAGGCAAGCACTGAGATTTGCATGTACTCTCTCATCTACTTATGATGGATGCCATTCCCTTCCCTATATTTTAATTGTGTCTTTTGTTTGTTTGTTTGTTTGTTCAAACTCACCTCTGCCATCAAGCCAGGCTCCTTCCTGTCTTTTAAATGAGGAAGCTGAAGATCAGAGAGGTGAGGTGAAGTGTATAAGAACACACTATACAGGGAGCTGGGTCAGAATTTGAATTCAGGTTTGTATGGCTTCAATGAGAAGGAAGTTTAACTTGATACAATGAATGGGTTGAACCAATGATAGATATATCTGTCTGAGATGACATGGCATCAGAGATTACCAGGTTTGATTTCCCATGTAATGATTGCTACAAATGGAGCATCTTTTGCACCTCAACATGTTAAGACAGTACTTGAATTTAGAAACTCAATGTGTTTATTATATAATAACAATATGGCATGATGTTTCACTAAAATGGACTCAAAGGTGTTTCACTAAAGTAACACAGCCCCAAATTCATGGTCTGATTTTGAATATATATATATATATATATTTCTTAAAATGTTTGCTAATATAGGGAACAAAGTAATTTAAATGCACAGAGTTATCACCTAGGCATTATTTTTCTCTTTATAAATAAAGCTTTATAGGCTAATGATTTTCTTTTAGGTCCACCAAATTAAACCAATATATATATTGGTTTTTCAAGGTAGGTCTCACTCTAGCCCAGGCTGACCTGGAATTTACTATATAGTCTCAGGGTAGCCTCAAACTCCTGGTGATCCTCCTACCTCTGCCTCCCAAGTGCTAGGATTAAAGGCATGTGCCATCCATCAAGTATACAAACTTGATAAAATTCATTAGAAATCATAAAATATTCCTTAACATTTGTAAAATATTCAAGAATGATGGTATATGTTATCTCAATAACGTATGTTACCAGAGGTACTTAACTACTAAAGTAAATTTCATTTTGGTGGTCTTTTTTAAAAGTATACTTTTATTTACTTACTTTATTTACAAGGAGAGAGAGAGAGAGGAGAGAGAGGGAGAGAGAGAGAGAGAGAGAGAGAGAGAGAGAGAGAGAGAGAGAGAGAGAGAACACACCTAGGAGCCCCTGGGCCTCTTGCCACTGCAAATGAACTCCAGACATACGTGTCACTTTATACACCTGGCTTCACATGGAAGAGTAGACCTTTCTACAATGCTGGGATGACCATCCAACCAAACACAGTTTTATGAGAGAAAGGTATTTATTTTAAACTTATAGTTCCAGATGAAGATCCATCAATGGCCGAAGAAGCTGGCTCCCATTCATAAATGAAAGCAGAGAGAAAAACTACCACCAGCCAGCAAATACCAAAAAGCAGTAAACACCAACAGATAGCAAGCAGGACCCTGCCAGAGCTCCAACCTTTCTGCATACCTTTGGGCTGGAATTCAGATCCACTCCAGTGATGCACCCTGTAGCAAGAGTCTGCCTGCTAGGTATTGAAGCTGCAAACTGAATTTTAATAAAACACCTGAGTCTATGGGCCATATATTCAACTACCAATTACTAGGGAATTGAACCTCGACCAACTCAGGCTAGCAAGCATTGCAAGTAAGCACTTTTAACCTCTGAGCCAACTCCCAGCCCTAGTTGTGACCTTTTGAGTAGATAATTTGGGTTAATATAATTTCAAGTCTGGGGTATGGATGTTAAGAAACATAATTTTCACCTACTAAGATCAAGACAGTGTAATGTGAAATGATTTTATTCACTTTTGCCATTTTCCCCTTTCTGAGACAGAATCTCACTAGCTCAGGCTGGCCTTGAACTTGTGAGCCATGACTCTGCTTCCCAAGGGCTGACATTTAAGAGAAGATATAATTATCTTACACATCTTGAAAAGCATGGAAAGACAGAATTACTATCAACTATTATTGATAGAATTTGTTTCTTTGTAAAGTCGGAGTTTATTGAGAAAAGTTTTATTGTTGTTTTGTTTGCTTTTTAGAGTCAGGGTTTCGTATTAGCTCAAATTGACCTGAAAATCATTCTGTAACTCAGGCTGGCCTTGAACTCATGGTTATCCTCCAATTTCGTGGCCTGAGTGCAAGAATTATAAGGGCAAGTTATCATGCCTGGCTTGAGACAGTTTCATTAGAGAATGATATAACTACATGCTTCAGGGTGGGTGTAGGCTCCTCAAGAGTGGGTTCCTACTTATTGAATTGCAGTATTTAGATTTATTCCTCAAATTTTGCTAATCCACTCTAAGACTGATTTATCACCAAGTCCCTATCTCTGCTTCCTGAATGCTGGCATTAAATGCCTGTGCCACCACACCTGGCCCATTTTTTTTTCTATTACAAGTATTTTTTTTTTCTCTTCAGGTAAACAGCAAAAGGCTTGTGATGGTTTGATCCAGGTGTGCCCCACAAACCACTGTGTTCTGAATGCTGGATCCCCAGCTGATGGCAGTTTGGGTGTTAGAACCTCACTGAAGCTGTGTTGTTGGGGGCAGGCTTATGGGGTTCTAAGCCAGCTTCCCCTTGCCAGTGTTTGGCACACCTTTCCTGCCCCAGTCTGCAGTGCTGTGGCTGAGGTGATGTCCACCCCTCTGCTCATGCCATCATTTTCCCCGCCATTGTGGAGCTTCCCCTGGAGACTGTAAGCCGACATAAACCCTTTCCTCCACAAGCCACTTTTGCTTGGGTTCTTTCTGCACAGTAAAGAGAAAGCTGACTACAACAAGGGTGATAAACAGTATGCCATAATGTGTTCTTGGCACAAAGTTAGACAAACCTTTCCCTAAATTTCCTTTCTCTGTGCAGTTGTTACCTTCCTTCCTGCTTTCCTCCCTCAATTACTCTGATGGTAAGCAACCATCAGAGACTATCAGTTCTACATTTCAAAACACTTTTTTTTTATGCCAACGACTTGGCTGTATGGCCAAGAAATTTGGTTAAGCATTATTCTGGATATTTCTGTGAAGTTATTTTTACATGAAATTAACTTTCAAATTGGTGGATCCAAGTAAAGGAAATTATCTTCCATTTTGTGAATAGACCTTATCCAATCAACAGACAATCTAAATAAAATAAAAGGTCTAATGTCCCTCAAGCAAGAGGGAATTCTAGAACCACCACCCACAGACTTCAACTGTAAAATTGGCTCTTACCTGAATCTAGCACGCTGGACTTCACTGTAGATTTTCGACGTGTCATCCTCCATAATTACATGGAACAAACCTTAAAATGTCTATCTTAGTCCATGGTAAATACTATGGAATGGTTGCTATTAATGTTTTTATTGAGGCAGAGATAAGGGCAAAGTTTCTATATTCACATGACTTAGATTTTTGTGAGGGCCAATAATTTCTATTTGTGTGACTTGAGCAAATTTCTTAATTTGTATGGCTTGCAGTTTCCTATATATAAGGTGAGTTAATAATAGTACCTACTTCAAAGTGATGTGAGGAGGGACATAAAACATGTCTCAATATTAGAAAAGCGCTTGGCATATGGCCAGTATTATACAGTACTTGCTATTTTTACTATGGTTTAATATTCATCAAACTACATTATACCTTGATCAGATTTTACTTTGTTTTGTTTTTAAATCCTTTATCCCTCAAATTCATGTAGTCCTGCAGGGAGGAGAGAGTGGCTTCTCTCAAGCTCTACTATTAAATTTATTCAGTGACAATTCTGTTTGGAAAGTTCCTTGAGGCAAAGAGTCATAGTTTTTCATTCTTAAATTCTCACTTCAGCTATCTGAGTACCTATCAATTTTCCTTTATTTCTGCCCATCCATCTGCTGCCCCCACCCAATCTCTCAGACAGGGCCTCACTCTGTACCTCCTCTGGAGCCTCAAGCCTGTGTGATCCTCTTGCTCCACCTCCTCAATATGTGCTACCATTGCCAGAATTTCACCTAAATCTTAAAAATTAAACCAAACCAATTACAGCCATTCTTGCTAAGAAAATAAGCTAATATTAATGTAGATGTTACTAGGATTTTGTACTGAGCCTGACAGTTATACAAAATGCTCGAGTCTATTTTTTTTTTTTTTTGTGAAGAGGTAATAGTGCTGTCAATATCTATTAGGACTTGAAATGTTCAAACCCTGAAGGGAGACTCTTGTTACAATACTGTCAACAGACACGCATTAACAAAGTGAAAGGAAGGTCTGAACCTAATCTCCCCAGACCATTTTTTCACTTCTCTTCTTACTTTCTTCTTCCTCCCCCACCAGCTCATCTAAGTACAGTATAACAATAAAATACATGAGGAAAGAGATGATTTTAATAATATTGCAATTTGCATTGATTACCCCAAATCCTGAGTGCTTAGTGTCATGTGAAAAGAAATAAAAATAGCATCATGAGTAAAATTTGACACAAGAAATGAATAATACTGTGAAATTTCTACCAAGAATTAAATTACTTTATAATCCAACAATAAAATTTATGAAATTATTTTTACGTTTATGAATCTTTCTAAAAATTTATTTACTTTTGGTACTGTGCATAGGTTCTTGATTTTACAATCCTCCTTCTTCAGCAACTTGAGTAAAGGGGATTACAGGCCTGTACCATCACAACCCACTGAAAATTTGGAAATATTTTCATACCTTTGTTTATATCAATGAGTTGTTTCTTCTTCTGGCGCTCCAACTTCTCTTGTTCAGCTTTCTCTTTCGCAAGCTTGGCACTCCTACTCCTCTCTTCTATTTCTTTTCTCTTATTGTTTTCTTTTAGTGCTTCCTATAAATATAAATTTAAGCAAATTATATCCATTACTTATATAATGAAGAAGTTGTACAGTTTAAAGAGTATATGAATAAGCAGAGATGGTAAATATCCATAGCATGCATATGCTTTAGAAAGAGACAATTAGCCTAAAGACATCTCTTCTGAAAAATAAAATAAGAGATTATAAATATCTTAGATTTCCACTGTCACCATGTTGAGTGTTATAAAAGCAGGTGTTTTTATGTTATAGATTTAGCAATGAAAATATTTTCCATTGTTGAAATAGGAACAAAGGCTACACAAGAAATAAAAAGGATTAATATGGCAGATCAAGCACTTCATGACTTACTGTGCATTTTTCTGTTAACTGAAAAAAAGAGATTAAAAAACCTACCTCAGGATATATTTGAAGGGAAATGAGATACACATGTGAAGTGCTTAGAGCAGAGCCTACGAACTATAGTCAAGATATATTAGTCTGTGACGGTGGTGGTGTTGGTGGCTGTGTTGTTGGTGGAATGATGACATCTAATGTTGGAGGACACAAAACAATCAGCAATAATACCACAGAAAAGAAAACCTACAAAGTTAGTAGCTTTGTATATGCCAAGGTCATTGGAAATGCTGAAATATAGTTCAAGCTATTGTCTGTTTTAATATGGACATTTGAGGAACTTCAAGGAATAAGTACATTCCAGTATTAGAAAAAGCAAAAGGAAAGGGATCAACCTGGATAATATCAACTTCTTCGGAGTTTGGGTAAGTCACTAATTGACAGACATAGGAACAAGTTCCTTCCACTTTTTTTTTTCTATTATGATTGATTGGATAGTCTTTATAGTATGTACACAATTATTTCTCCAAAACAATTTTGTTCTAGAAACCCTAAAAAAAGAATAATAAAATTAAAAAAGAATAAGAATACCTTTGCAAAATTTTTCATGTAGGATCTATATTGAAATATTTTTCCTTCATATTAAAGGACACAATAGTTTGAATAGTACTGAAAATGCTTCAAAAAATCTCCTGGTTTGCCAGAATTGATTTCCTCCTCAAAATCTAAATTAATTTACTTTCACTGACACCCCTCATTCTATTTTCCTTGTTAGGCAAATGCTTCCAATAACAGGATAATAGCATATGCTCAATGGCTAATATGAATAGACCTAACACCCATCCCTTACAATAACTGCAACACTAGAATCGTGCTAGTTTCTAGATCTTAGCAGTACTGTCATTTTTGGCCAGATAATTCTTGGTTTTGAGGGTTGTCGGACACACTGTAGAATGTTTGGCAGCACCTTTGGCCTCCATACACTAGACAAAAATAGTATCTCTTACAGAGAGTCTAAATGTTAACCGGTGAGTCCAATTGCCCTAGGTTAAGAACTACTAACTTGAGGGGTTTCAGAAAAGACTATTGTAGTCAGCCACACACATTGAGATGAATCTCCAAACCTGGCACAGTTTTGGAAGGAAAGTAACAGATCCAGGGGAAGTTCCAGAATGGTGAAAGAAGCTGGCTCCCTTTCACAGATCCAAGCAGAGAGAAGACCCCATCACCAGCACCTTCAAAAGCAAGCAAGCATACTCACTCTTAAAAACATCAGGAACTCCAGACTTGAGCTCATATTGCTCTTTGCATATGCATAGATTGAATTCTAGACCTCAGAGACACCTTAGGTCTGCACCCTAGGATCTGGCCAAGGTGACATACCCTCCAGGCAGCTGGAGAAAAACTAATAACTCTTGAATCTATTGGGGGACATTCCTTTAAACTACCACAGGCAGCTTATACAATAAACAAACAAATAAGCAAAAAATAAATAAATAAATGTTACAGAGTGCATACTCTGCTGAACCAGGTTTTCTTTGTTAGATGTGGAAACTTCTCAATCACTTTTAATATTAGCCTAAGATCAGAAATTTATGTAATTTCAAAGCCAAGAAGACAAGCCTTGTCTTTTCACTCCTGGTTTAATATTTATTTTATTTTTAAATGAAGGTGTGATAGCAAAAGTGCACATAAGCACCACACATACATACACAAAACAAAAAAGGTAACACTTCATCAAAATTACAAATACTGCCAGCGAGACAGACACCAACGATCTTCAACACAACCTAAAACAGAAGTACAGAGGCCCCGTAAGACCTCAACAATAAAGTAACCTTAACACTCACCCACCAAGACTCAGGGAATTGAGTGGAAGAAGGGACAGAAATATTGTAAGAGCCATGGTGGAGGAGAATATCCAGAGACATGCCCCCCCTCAGTAACAACATTTAAAGGGGGTAGAATCGGGTTGACTCCTAGGCTATCCATAACCCCCTACACCATGGGCTGATCCACTTTGCCCATGGAGGAGGATATACATTTGATTGGGGACAGGGAGGAGGGAAATTGAGGATACCAACATATTATTTGCTAATACTGTGTGTCTATTTATGGATAACAAAGATAAATAATTTTAGTAAAATAAAAAAATACTTTGTTCATCAAATAATACTGTCAAGAAAGTGAAGATACCACTCACAGAATGGGTAACTATGTTTACAAATCAAAAATCTGATAAAAATATAAAAAATATTTAGTAAAAAATAATATAAATAAGATAGAGTAATATTTCATTAAGTATTTCTTCAAAGAAGATAGGCATATGTCTATTAAATATTTGGAAAGAAAATGTTCTCAACATCAATTACTAGAGAAATGCAAATCAAAACTACATTTAATTGTAGAGCATTTGTGGAGAATACACAATGTCCTGGGTAAACTCCTTAGCATGGCAAGAAATAAGAACCATATTGAGGTAACCTGACATATCCACCAGGGAGTGATTGTAACAATTTATAGAACAAATGACTAATGAGAATATGGAAATATTATGTCTGTGCTCAGAAGACTTTTATTTTTTAAAACTGGAAATCTCTCAAAATGTTAAACAGAAAGTTGCCATAAGGTACAATAATGCCACTTCTAGAAATATTCCCAAAAGGAAATAGATATCATACATATTCATATAAAATTTGTACAATAATATTGATAACAGCAAGATTCCTAATATTTGATGAACAAATGAATGTAGAACATAACCATGCACTTGAATGTGACTCAATCTCTTAAAAAACATATATATCATTTCATGATAAAATATGGAGGATCCTCATAAAACATGCTAATTGAAAGATGCCACTGAATTGAATACAGTGAAATTTTGCATATGGAATGACATGGTCTTTATAACACTGTAATACTAGCAGTCTGGAGGCTGAGGTGGGAGGATTTTTTTTGTTAGGCTGGTCCATTTATATATGTACACATATATATGTACATAAATGCTTACACATACACACATATACATATATATGGTGAGATCCTGCCTCAGAAAATAAGAAAATGAATTTTATGAAATGTAAATTACATCTCAATAAAAAATAGATGATTAAAAGAGGCAGAAAGCAATCTCAGGCAAAAAAAGAAGACAATATGAAATGGCATCCAATATACAGGTCCTGAGACCAAAAAGCTGTATTGTATAATGATTGGCAAGTAACATGAAAGGAGACAAGCAGGAGAGGAGAGGGAAGGTTAATGCTTATGTGCATGTTATTACTGATAAAATCTTTGAAGTGCTAAACAGTAACAGAGATGCGAGTCAACTCTTACATTATCAATCTCAGGAGCTGCTTCAGTCCCAGTGGCTAGTCATGAGGTGTCCTCACTTGAAACTTATTAAGATGGAAGAAAAACCCCAAAAACTGGTAATTGCCATTTGATTGGTGTTTCTTTATGTGATAGTATAAAATATACATTAGTCTTCACAAATGTCTGCCGTATAAATCATGATCCAAGGGTCCATTTTAAAATGCTAATGAGTTGACAAATGGAAGGCAGCTGTAACTTCAGGATTGAGGAGTGTGTGTGTGTGTGTGTGTGTGTGTCATGTTGTGACAGTAAGACAGAACTGAGACAGGAGGATGACAAAATGGTTAATAGACTAATAAAGATATATATTCAAAAATTTCAAAGATAACATTCTCAAATATGATAAATGTAAATATAAAGCTTGTCTCGGAGATCATATGTTTTGCCTATACTGTTTCAAAATGGGCAACATAAAATTATTAACAGGAGATATCTTATATCCATAGATTATAAAATCTATAAGTATGTGTTAATAAATATTACAAGGTTTGTCAGTTTTTTAAAATTATATTCATAGAGGTGTTACATATAAGAAATTCCTAGTTCTTTTAATACTAGAATATATTTTCTAATATTAAAGATTAAATCAAATTGGTATGATTTCTCTAAATTTTATAAAGGATAAGAAACTGAGTTCTATAGACAAATATGTGTTGTATGCCAATTTTCCTATAAAAGCCAATTACAGATATTGGTGCTCATGGACTTAACAATAAAAAGACAGATATGAATATGTTAAACTGGCTTTGACTTTGGAACAGAGCTCTCCTAAAGCCAAACTCCAGAAACAGACATATTTCCCAATGCTTCCTCATAAGCCAGACTGGCCCTCTGGTTTATTGATGAATATAAGGGAAATAACAAAAGGAGATTTGTATCTTCTTTGTGATGCTGAAGTCCATAGGTAAACTGAGTCAAAGAGAAAGACATAAGTTTTCCTTTCTCATCTATGGCTCAAGGGTTAGAGACATTGTCTTCTGTAAATGCTATATGTTTTCTGCTTGCTTCTAAAGAAAAATGTCCCTAAAAAGTGTCTTTCTTATAAGTTTGTTAAGGACCAGGTTGTTAAATGGTTAGAGACACTTTTCAATGGTTATACTCATTTGACATTCTTAGAAAGGAAAGGATCTACACCTAAATTCTGCTAAATATAGTAATTGCTTTGGGTTTTCTGCAAAAGGACTAATCATACAAAGCTTTAGAGGAATGACTACCACAGGTTAGCTTTAAGTACTAAATGATTCTCTAGCCTAAGTTTTTATAAACAGGGTGCAATTGTTCTTTTGCTTGTAAGACCATGTAAACTGACCACTGCTACCACTGGACTTGATCACTCCAGTTATAGTTTTTGGCTCAGTGACTTCTAATTCTAGTCCTAGCTGAAGTAATCAACCCATGGGTTAAGAAAAAGAAAAAAAAATATATTAAAATGGTTCCATCATTAGGCTTGCTTAGAATTTTGAGTTGTTCTTAAGGAAATCAGATGATTGAGTTATTGAAAATACGTGATATCAACTTTTATTCTCCCTTCTATGGTTACTTCCCTTTTCAATTCATGTCTCAACAGTGATTCTATATAATGGGAATAAGAAAAAATCATAAATGCTAGATATGTTATGTTCATGAGAAGGAATTTTGGTGGAACTTATTGAAGGGATATATAGAATGATATATTTTTAAAAGATACAAAGTAAAAATATTATTGAGGAAGGATTTCTCTCAATAATTGAGAGAAATATAAAAGGGGTTGCAGAGGGATCTTAAAAGGATGACAGAGGGTAATGAATAACTGATAAGAGAAGGTGATGAGAAAGATGCAGTAAAGAAAGATGGACTCAATTTCATTTTATAAGAGATGATAAAAATATTAAAATTTACTGGGTGTGACCTTCTTAATCTCAGCACACGGTATTAAAACCATGCCTCACATCCCTAGACTTAAGATAGTTATATATTCCCTTAAAGAAAGCAACAGAGCCATAATTCCAAAGCCACCCTAAAACATGCAAGATTGGGGACCTATATACCAGACTCCAACCAACCGGAGAAATGGGAATGAGGTCCCCAGCCACCTCCCCCAGCTGAGTGATTAAGTGAGCTAAGACAAGAGTATGCGTAGCCTTTACACTTATTAGGTTAATCAATGCCTCGGGTGCTTTCATATGCTCTGATATGGGACCCATGCTGTGGAGGTCTGGAGAAGTCAAGCTTGAGCCTAACCTCTTAGTGATAATATGAGTTTCCTGAAGGGGACCCCCTTGCTTTAAGAAAACACATAGAGCGCACTATGTGTCTTCTAAGATTTGGGAATTAACTCGAAATTTGGGACCCAGGCTCCTGTACAGAGGACACCTCATTATTTCTGGTCCCAAATCTGTTTTCAAAAGAGATGACCCCTCTTTTCAATGGAGATGAGAATTATGAATTGGGCATAATTCTAATTTAAGAATCTCTTGCTTCTTCTTTTTCTCCATTGTTGTTTCAGGTGGAACATTCAGCCCTGAGGTCTCCACTTAGCACCGGACAATTTTACAACAAACTGCCCCTTACCTTTCTTCAAGAATTAAAGGAGACAATTAGAAAAACATACTAACTTACAAAAATTGGTGGCTAAACCCAACAAGAGCTTAAACACCTGCCCTGAAGTCCAACTGTTGTTATTATAATTGTAAGCAAAAAGGAAACAAAAGGAAATAAAAATAAACATTAAGACAAGGGAGATAAAAATAAATAAATAACCAGCATCAAGATAACAGGCTGCTTAAAGAAGGCCCCTTTCAGGAAAGGGGACATCACCAAGGATTGCTTCCTTGGTATACAGAGGGGGGCACGTTTGCGGAAACTGTCCCAAAGAAAAATGTTGCCAGACACTTCCAAGACCTAATTCTAGATGCTAAGGTTAACTATTATGGTTAAGAATATTCACCAACAGCTCACAAATACTAAATTGTTCACGGGTTAAGAAATGTACAAAAAGATTTCTTATGGTACTCACCCAAGCTAACTATATTTCTTATCAATATATAAATTATTGGACAAATTAAGTTCTTGAAATAAAGGTTACTTATTAGTATTAATTTTCTAAAATAAGGCTCTCACATCTAAATACATTGTGACAAAGCAAAAAGTGGAGGCAGAGCATGATGGTGGACGAGTAGCCTTGCCAAGACTCTCCGTAAAGGTTTGATTTTCCAGCTGGGATCCAAGCCCTGGATCCCAGCAAGCTCTGAACCCAAGCCCACCCTCTGCCCAGATCATGCAAGAGCCCAGAGAGGGCTCCCCAGCGGCTTTCTGCTCCCCAGAATAACAGAGAGACACCCCTCCCCCACCCCAAGCTCATACCATTGGCATTGTCTCCTCCCAGGCACTTCACGAGCCCTTGCTGGCTGAGCACCTATCCCTCCTGTGGCCCCCTCCCTCCAGTGCCCGATCCTTGGCAACACTTCTCTCCTTGACCCCCCCACACACAAACAGGCAGACACGCTTCTAGGGCAAAATGACCTAGCTCGGTTTCAGAAGCCCACTCGGGAACACAACAGAGAGCGGGGCCAGGCCACTGGCAGATACCTGGGAACCGCTGCCACTGCTGGGAGGGCAGAAGCTAGTGCAGACAGGGACCAAGCGCCACTGCCAGGAGGGCACAGGTGATTTTGGCAGGCACCAGGGACCATGTGCCACTGAAGGAAGGACATAGTTTGGTCCAGGAATTTGAGAACATGGATTAAATGAGCAATAGGAAGCTCTCACCAGACTCTTGGGTCTGGGCACCTGGGGCTGGGTTGTCACGTGGAATTAGAACAGGTCCACCAAGTACTGGCTCAAGGAGAGTTTAGAGCCCTGAGTCTCAACCCCTAGTGGGGGATATAGCATTCCAGATCTGCTTGCTGCAGTCAGGTGGGAAAACACTGGGCCCTATAGTTTGGGGTTCTGGGGCTGTTTCTACTGCAGCATACCAATTCAGAACAGGGGCCTATAAGGTGGCTCTAAGACTAAATAGTCACATACAGAGGAATTCAGACTGGTAAAGATCTGAACCTTGCTGGGGGCAGAACACCCCAACAGAAAAGGCCTCTGTTTAATATCAAACCTGGTGATCTTTCCACTGGAAGCAAAGCAGACTGAACAGCACTCCCCAGGGTGCCTGAGTCCTACTCCCCTACCTGGACATGAGCAGAAACCAACAACAACAACAACAAAACCACAGAAATCAATGACATAACTCCACAACTCAGGGCCCCTAGTCCCATTATGGAACAGTAAAGTGGCAAGGAAGTGGAGGCAACAATTATACAATCCAAAAGAGAGAATAATATAACTTCTGACAACAACTGCAATGCAAACATGAAGCAGTTAATGGCTGATATGGAAACTATGAAAAAACACATGAATGAGATGAAGCTCACCAACACAAGCATAGACTCCAGACTGAATTTAATGGAAAGAAATATGAATGAATTCAGAAGCACATTAAGTGAATTGAAGGTGAACCAACTACAGGAGGAGCTTGAAAATCCATTGATAAAATTTGATGAGGAATTAACAAAACTTAAAAATGATTTTCAGGAATCCCTAGCAAAAACAATAGACTGGAAATTGGATCTCACCAAAGAATTGGAGACTATAAACAAAATTATAGTAGAAACCAAAAATAAAACGGAGTTGTTAAAAACCTCCCTTGAAACAATCATGCCCATATTTGACAATCGGGAGGACAGACTCTCAGACGTTGAGGACAACACAGAAGGAATTAAAAAAGATTTCATAGGTTTCAATAAAGTCAAGAAATCAACTAAGAAAAATTTGAGAGATCTATGGGATACCATAAATAGGCCCAATATTAGAATCATAGGGATCCCAGAGGGAGAAGCCCAGGATAAGGGCATAGTAAATATTTTCAAAGGAATTATTCAAGTAAACTTCCCCTATCTAACAAGAGAAAGCCCACTCAATATTCAAGGGGCCCAGAGGACTCCAAACAGACAGGACATGAAGAGGAATTCTCTAAGACACATTTTAATTAAGATGCCTAAAATTGAAAGCAAAGAGAAAATACTCAAAGTTGCAAGAGAAAAGCAAACCATAACTTATAAAGGAAAATCTATCAGAATTACCTCAGACTTATTAGAAACCAAGAAAGCTAGAAGGGCTTGGAATAATGCTTTTCGGGGCCTAAAGAATTATGGCTTTCAACCTAGACTACTGTACCCAGCAAAGCTATCCCTCATAATGGATGGAGAACTGAAAGTGTCCCATGAAAGAAACCAGTTCAACGACTATTTGAACACAAAGTGAAAATTACAGAAGGTTCTACAGGACATGTCTCACACAGAAGAAACAAGAAAGCTACCTCAAAAAGTACCAGAGGTCAGGCAGGACAATCACAGTTAGTGTGCTAATAACAGCAGCACAGACACCAACCTCCATTAACCTTTCAACATGGCAGGGCTTAGAGAAAACCTCACAGTTATATCTCTGAATATAAATGGACTTAACTCCCCTATAAAAAGACACAGACTTGCAAGGTGGATCAGAAAACTGGACCCTTCCATCTGCTGCCTTCAGGAAATGCACTTTACCTCTAAAGACAGAAACCTCCTTAGAGTAAAAGGATGGAAAACAGGTTATCAGGCATGTGGAAGTAAAAAGCAAGCAGGTGTGGCTACATTAATCTCTGACAAAATAGATTTCCAGCAAAATCAATTAAAAATGATAATGATGGTCACTTCTTACTCATCAAAGGAATGATACAGCAGGAAGATATCACCATCATTAACATATATGCACCAAATTTGGGTGCAACACAGTTCATAAAGGAAACCCTACTCAAAAATAAAGCAGAAATTGACTCTAATTCCATCATAGTAGGTGACTTTAATACACCTCTATCAGCTCTAGTCAGATCAAAAACAAAGAAGATCAGCAGGGACATAATGGAGCTTAATGACACCATTGACCAGCTGGAGATAACACATATTTACAGAACGTTCTACCCCAAAGACACAGAAAATATATTCTTCTCAGCAGCGCATGGGACTTTTTCTAAAATTGATCACATCTTATGTCACAAATCTTCCCTAAACAAATTCAGGAAGATTTATGTAGTTCCTTGGATCATATCAGATCATAGTGCATTAAAGGTAGACGTTAACAATGAAACAGGATCCAGAAAATTCACAAAGTACTGGCACCTGAATAATTTGCTACTAAAAAATGATAGGGTCTTCCAAGAAATAAAATAGGAAATTCAGATTTTCCTAGTAATAAATGATGACAATAACACATCATATCAGATCTTATGGGACACATTGAAGTCAGTCTTGAGGGGAAAGTTCATCGCTCTAAATGCCTTCATATCAAAGACAGAGAGGTCTCAAATCAATCGCCTAAAATCATTGGAACAGACGGAAAAAGCTAACCCGAGGAGTTCAAAACGAAAGGAAATAATTAAAATTGGAGCTGAGATTAATGAATTGGAAATAAAGAAAACAATTTTAAAAATAGATAAATCAAAGAGTTGGTTGTTTGAAAACCACTCTTTCTGAAGCTTCTTAGAAGCATAGAAAAAGAGGGAAGGCTTCCAAAAACCTTCTATGAAGGTTGCCCTAATCCCCAAACCAGGCAAGGATGCAACAAAAAAGAGAACTATAGACCCATATCTCTGATGAACATAGATGCAAATATCCTGAACAAAGTCCTAGCAAACCGGACAAAATGCTACATCAAAAATATTACCCACACTGACCAAGTTGCCTTTATCCCAGAGATGCAGGGATGTTTCAATATATGCAAGTCAATAAATGTAATCCACCACATGAATCGGATCAATACAAAAACCTCATGGTTATCTCAATAGATGTGGAAAAGGCCTTTGACAAAATTTAACACCACTTCATGATCAAATCTCTGGAAAGAATAGGCATAGAAGTCCTATACCTCAAGTTAATAAAGAAAATTTACAAAATTCCTAAAGCACAAATCGTTCTCAATGGGGAATGACTCAAGGAGTTCCCACTCAATTCAGGAACAAGACAGGGGTGTCCACTCTCACCACTGCTCTTTAACATAGTGCTTGAAGTTCTAGCCCAAGTGATAAGACAGGAGAAAGGCATAAAAGGGATATAAATTGGAAAGGAAGAAATTAAACTATCCCTCTTCGCAGATGACATGATCGTTTGTATATCAGACTCAAAGAATAGTATCAGTAACCTCTGGAAATTGATTAATACCTTCAGCAATGTGGCAGGATGCAAAATTAACACGCAAAAATCAGTTGATTTTCTATATGCAGAAGATAAGTAGACAGAAAAAGACATCAGAGAGACTGTCCCATTTTCTATAGCCTCAAGGAAAATCAAATACCTTGGAATATCACTAACCAAGTTTGTAAAGGACTTATACAAGGATAATATTTAAACACTCAAGAAGGAAATAGAGGAGGACATGAAAATATGAAAAGATATTACATAATCATGGTAAGGGAGAATCAGTATAGTAAAAATGGCAATCCTGAAAAAAGTGATTTACTGATTCAATGCCATGTCGATAAAAATCCCAACCTCTTTCTTCACAGACATAGAAAAAATAATCTATAAATTTATTTGGAAGGGCAAAAGACCATGGAGAGCCAAACCTATTCTAAGTAAAAAACGTTACTCAGGAGATATCACCATGCCTAACTTCAAAACATACTACAAAGCCACAGAAACTAAAACAGCATGGTACTGGCATAAAAAGAGAGAGACAGATCAATGGAGCAGAATTGAAGAACCAGCTTTAAATGGAAGTAACTTCATTTATTTGGTCTTTGACAAGGGGACCAACAATGTATGATGGGCCAAAGATACCATTAACAAATGGTGCTGGACGAATTGGATAAACATGTATTAAAAAAATGGAAATAGACCCATTCCTTTCACCATGCACAAAAATCAACTCCAAATGGATCAGAGACCTTAATATAAATCATGTAACCCTGAACACCCTGGAAGAAAAAATAGGAGGATCTCTACATGAAATAGGAGTAGGGAAAAATTTCCTGAGTAAATCTCCAGCAGTCCAGGAAATGAAACAATCACCTAACCAATGGGACCTGATCAGGCCCAAAAGCTTCCGTACAGACAAACAAACTATACTCAGAGCCAATAGACTCCCATCAAACTGGGAGATGATTTTTACCAGCTATTACTCAGACAAAGGCTCAATCTCCAGATCTTACAGAGAACTCAAAAAAATACATAATAAAATCTCAAGCTGCCCCCTCACAAAATGGCGCACTACTCTAAACAGAGAATTCACAGAGGAGGAAACACCTATGGCCTTCTCCCATCTTAGAAAGTGCTGAGCAAATTTAAGCATCAGGGAAATACAAATCAGAACCACAATGAGGTACCACCTTATCTCAGTCAGAATGGCAATCATAAAGAAAACCAGCAACAATCATTGCTGGCGAGGATGCGTGGAAAAAGGAAACCTCATTCACTCTTGGTGGGATTGCAAATTCATTCAACCACTATGAAAATCAGTGTGGAGACTCATAGACACAATGGACATAGAACTAACAATGGACCCAGCTATCCCTCTACTGGGCATCTACCTGCAAGATGTCACATTTCAATGCAGAAAATTTGTACAAATATATTTATAACAGCTCAATTCATAATAGCCAAGAAATGATATCAGCCCAAATGCCCATCCATGGAGGAATGGACAGTGAAACTATGGTATATTTACACGATGTTATTCTAGTCAGTTGAAAGGAAAATTGACATATCAAAATTTAGGAAAAATCGTCTGACTTTGAGCAGATCTTACTAAGTGAACACTCAAAAAACAGAGTATTCAACGCTGCATATTCTCCCTCATATGTGGTCCTTAACCAGGATAACCGTAAACTCTAGGCAGACTAGTAGAAAGAATTGAGAGGTTATGAATAAGGGTAAGAGATAAGGGAGGGGAACAGTGTAAGCATGAGGCTAAACCAAATTAGGTTCAAAAACATAAAAGCCTCAGGAGCATACTGTTAACCTATTGAGCAAGTAGTGGGCATCGACTGGCAAGAGGGGCCATGAGTAGTAGGCGAGAGTCTAAGCCTATGAATAATTGATCAGTCTGACAACCCCTGGTCCCAGTCACCAGTTCCTTCCTTCACTGAGCTGTTGACCAAAGTGAAGCATGAGGTTCCCAAAACAAGATAGAATTCTGTCAAAGCCCTTGAATGCCCCCCCTCCAGGCCTGAGGCAAAACCATGTTGCTGAAGAAAACACAGAATGCCATCAATCAGCATCAAGAGACCCTTCAAGTTCCAGAATGGTAACCAGCCTCCAGGTGGTAATTAGTGTAGTACTGGAAGACACTACACAAGCTGCCATGGGAAGCTGATCAATGACAGCTGGAGTAAACAGAGACCACTGGCATGAAACACAGTCTGTGGCCATGAATAGGCTGATCATACCTCCTATTGGAAGAGAACAGCGAACCAAGAAAGGAGCACTCGTGCAATGGAGGAGCCTGGGCATGGGGGAGACAATCAACAGCTTTTAAATTCTACCAAATATTCCACTTAGGGAGGGGAAGCCCTTGACTGGAACTGGGGATTCAGGGCGTTAGGCACCAGATCCCGTACTCTTGGGCTCACGAGAAAAGATGCACTATGGGAGCAATTGACGGGGAGGCTACTAAAAATAGAATCTTGGTAATCCAGAATTGTGTATATTTGTTAACCTAGACTGATCTCACTCTATGATGCAGAATATGTTTGTATTTTTCAGGATGCAGCGAGAGAGCTGTCACCCATCTAATCCTACCATCCGACCATAGGCAGATAGCTGAGATCCTGGCCAGAGATGAGCCACCACAGCCATATTGTTGAGGATCCATATGGAATCTCGCAGAGCATGACGGGACGAACAAGGGACCCACAGCCACAGCCATTCAATCAACACAGGATAAGCCAGGGTGACAGAAACCAACAATTTTCGACACAAAGACACCTAAATTCACAACATTAAAGCAGCCTTAATACTCACCATGACTCAGGGAACTGAGTGGAAGAAGGGGCGGAAAGCTTGTGAGAGCCATCATCGGGGAGACTATGCAGAGGCATGGCACCCCTCAGTAACAAAACACTTGGGCCGTGAGAATCAGGCTGAGTACTAGGATGTCCATTGTCCCCTGCCACACGGACTGATCCAGACCACCTGCGGAGGAGGATATCCAACTGACTGGGGATGGGGATTGGGGGCATTTGGGAATTGGGGATAGCAACTCATTTTTTGCCCACTAAATAATGTAACTAATTATGGACAATAAATGTATGTTAAAAAATATAAAATAAAAAATAAAAACATTGTGAATTTTAAAAAGACGGTTTCTATTTGTTTATGCTAATGCTACCAAATGGTCATCATTGGACTTATATAACTCAAAGGTTTAATTTCAGCCATTGTGGCTTCTATCCTCCTATTAGATAAATATGTTGGAATACTTTAGTTAATTTTATAAAATTTTTATCATGGAAAAAATTTATAAAATTTTCTTTTTTTTAATTTATTTTTATAAAATTTCTGTCATGGATAAAACATAAAAATTGTCTTATGTTTATAAGAATCTCTACTATATATCAGGCTAATTAGTGCCTAAAGTTAAACTAACAACATTGGTTGTCAAAGTGTTTCTCTCTCGAAAACAAATTCACCAAAGATTGTATTAAAAGTCAGCTGTTCTGAATTGACAGGACTAGACTCTGCCTTATTGTAAGTAATCACAGAGTCTCTATCTAAGAAATTATTTCAACAATTGTCTTATTTCTTGTACTTAAACTAACTCTTTAAGACATATTCCCTACTCTAGGATACATGTTCAGACATCTGAGGACAATTTGAGTTTCTAAACCCTCCTGGATAATTGATATGTTATAAAACATAGATGCTGTCTTGCTGGATGATTCTTGAGCTAATGACTTCTAGGTTAGATCTCTATAGTTGGACTTATTGCTAAAAATACTGTCAAAACTATGTTTTTTTCTATAGTAACAGTCATAAAATATTATGGCCTAAACTGTTCCAAATAAATAAAGTCAACGTTTGACAAGATAGACTAAAAGATTATACCATTCTATAATTAGATATGCCTTATTAGTCAATTCAAATATCAATATGGATATATCAATCCTACAGAGTTAATATAAATTCCTCTCTAAGTGTGATAACTACCTATATAAAAGTCAAATCCAATTGGAGCCATGGAACAAAATGGGCTAATATTTTGGCCTCTGTTCCGAGGTCACAAAGGCCACAGGAGATGAAAGGGGCCATACTGGACTGTTCTTCACACTGCCTCTCTAGATGTTACCTCTCCTTCTGAACAAGGAGGATATAAAAGCCCAGAAACAAACCAGTGTACAGCATATACAGGAGAGTCCATTTGGGACAAATAGT
>PVHP010014101.1:0-39733 GCA_004024765.1 Zapus hudsonius | reverse complement strand
CCAAAAACAAGACAGAATTCTGTCAAGGCTCTTGAATGCCCTCCCCAGGCCTGAGACAAAATCCTGTTGCTGAAGAAACCACAGAATGCCATCGATCTTCATCGAGAGTCCCAGCGAGGTCTGGAATGGTAACCAACCCCCAGATGGCAGTTAGTGAAGGGCTGGAGGGCACTGCACAAGCTGCCAGGGGAAGCTGATTTGCGATAACTGGAGTAAACAGACCATTGTCATGAAACATAGTCTGCAGTCATGAATAGGCTGAATACAGTTCCTACTGGGAGAGAACAGCAAACCAAGAAAGGAGCAATTGTGCAATGAAGGAGCCTGGGCCTGGGGGAGTCAATCAACAGCCATTAAATTTGGCCAAATATTCCACTCAGTGAGGGGGAACCTTTGATTGGAAATGGGGATTTAGGGCAACATGCACCGGATCCCATACTCTTGGGCACCCAATAAAAGATGCACTATGCGAACGTCTGACAGGGAGGCTACTAAAAATAGAAACTAGGTAATCCAGAATGGTGTATATTTGTTTACCTATACTGTTCTAACTCTCCAATGGAGATTGTATTTGTATATTTCAGGATATAGCGAGTGAGCTGTGGCCCATATAACCCTACCACCCGACTGCAGGCCAAAAGATGAGATCATGGCAAGAGATGAGCCACCATAGTCATATTGTGGAGGATCCATATGAAACTCTGCAAAGAAGGACGGGATGAACAAGAGACCCATAGCCACAGCCATTCAACCAACTCTGGATAAGCCAAATGTGTTTGTGTTTTTCAGGATGCAAAGAGAGAGCTGTGGCCCATGTAACTCTACCAACCAACCATAGGCCTATGGCTGAGATCTTGGCAAGAGAGGAGCCACCACAGTCATATCGGGGGGATCCATAGGGAACCCAGCAGACAATGACAGATCCACAAGGGACCTATAACCACAGCCATTCAACCAACACAGGATAGGCCATTGAGACAGAAACCAAGGATTTTTGACACAAGGACCTCTAAGCTCGCAACATTAAAGCAGCCTTATTACTCACCCACCACGACTCAGGGAACTGAGCGGAAGAGGGGGCAGAAAGATTGTGAGAGCCGTGGTGGGGGAGACTGTCTGGAGGCATGGCACCCATCAGTAACAACACACGTGGGCCAGGAAGACCGGGATGAGTACTAGGCTATCCAGGATCCCCTGCCACAAGGACTAATACAGACAGCCCACGGAGGAGGATATCCAACTGATCGGGGATGGGGAGGGGGGAATTGGGGAATTTGGGATAACAACGCATGGTTTGCCCACTAAATAATGTAACTCATTATGGACAATAAATATATATTAAAAAAATTAACTGAAAACAAATTCTCCCCATCAACTGCTTTTTGTCAGGTGCTTTGTCCTAGCAACAAGAAGGTAATTCCAGCAACCTGTTTGGTGCTTTGGAAGTCCACCTGACTGGGAGTGCTTTTCCTCACATCCTAATACCTACAGATTTCCTGAGAGCAGTCTTCCTGCTCTCTACTTCTTCAGGCTTTCTATGGTTAGGTAAGTCCTGACATTTCTTACTATTCTAAATATCTATAGTGGTTATACTTTGCCCAGTTAAACTCTGACAAAATAACTTGATGGCTGACTACCTGACCATAAGATTCATGACAAGTAATAATTGTTAATTTTCTGATTTGAATTATTCCCATTGGAAAACATGTGTCTATTACTACTTAGTGAGTCAATGTAGATCACAGGCCAGGCCACCATCTGACTGACACCTCTGTGTTCTAGTAATAGTCTCTTACTCTAATGATGTTCTTACACCAACACCGAAACATTTTACAAAGATGGGAGGCTTTGGCGGTTGGTAAGGAATGGTCCTTGACCGAAACAATATTCCTTGCATAAAAGTAGATGTGGAAGGCAAGGAAAGAACTGTAAGCAAATGAGAGCTCTCTGGTGCTCAGTTTTGCTAATAGAATAAACAGTCCCAGTGGCAGTAATTAGCACTCAGGTTCTTATTTGTAGGTTTGCAGTTTAGCCGCAACCTTGCTGAGACCAGCTGAGAATCGGTTGGCTTGGCTCCATGTTGGGAGATGGGTTCAGTTCCTCAAGCTTCTCCATTGTCTTTGGACTGGCATCCCTCCAGGCAGGCTCCTCCAGCAAATTATCAGAGAACTATTGAACACGTCAAAGCAGTTGAGACATTTGCAGGTGCTCTTTTCATCGCGTCTGCTCCCTGTCCATTGGCCATTGGTCACATGATCGACCACACCATCAGTAAAACAAGGTAGTTTACCTGGTTCGCACTTGACGGCATTCCAAAATGACCTGGAGAGGGTACAGACACATAATTCTAAGACAGAGGAAGGGTAGCATAGGGAACGGTGAGCTAATCAATCATCTGAATCAATGCAAAAACTCTTCCAATAAATGATAGTGGAAAACCCAACCATATCATGGCCTCTGTGCATAGTATGGGCCCAACCATTTCATAGTCAGAGAGAGTAAAACAAGCAACTCCTCAAACTGCTTTGGATTAAATACTTGTTCAATGAGACAAAACTTGACAGTGAAAGTGAGTGTTGAGAAAAGGCACAGAAAATCCTCAATGAAAGTGAGATTCAGAAGAAAACCAGAAGCCAAGGCCAACTATTGCATGGCAAGTTTCTCTGAATGGAAACATTCCCTCCTGGAGGAAGGAAGGAGGCTCAAGAGATCCAGGAATTAAGTGATTCACAGGTTTTATGAAGTTTCTGGAATGCAAAAGGTCCCTCCCCAGGGTTCTAGAAACAGTAAACCATGCTGGAGAGATTCTCCATCCAGTCAGCTGCCTGCAAGGTGAGCTGGGATGCAGCTTCTTCTGTGTGTCATCACTATGCTGGGGGTTCTTGGGCCAGACACATGCCGCTGTGAGTGACCCCGTCCTACCCACACTCCTGGAAGTGACTGTAGTAACACGTTGATTTACCAAGTTGGACTTGGTTGTAATTATGAATTTGAACCGTTGTTGGTCCTAATCTGGGGATGAATAGATGCTTATTCACATTTTCCCAGGAAAAATTCATTTAACAGTCACCTATCTCTGTATTCCTAATGTCTGTACCGTAATACATACAGGATGCATTTTATTGGAAAGGGAATTATTGATCTAGTGACAGGGCTTGGATGATCGGATGCATTGAGGTGATGGTTTTGTGGTTGCCTAGTGAAGTCTGCAAAGAAAAGGAATGGGGAGGCACATATGTTGGCCTTTCTACATTTCCATCTTTACCTTAGGTCAGTTGGGTCTCCTTCGGCCTTAACATCTAATTTGCTGTCTGAGATTTCTTGAAGGGAAACTCTCGGATTCACTTGAGAATTCCCCCCCTCCCCAACATAAGGTTCTGCAGAGGCGTCCAATGCCACGAGTGGCTCAGTGTGTGGCTTTCAGGCCTGATGGATCAGGATTAGCTCTTCGCAGCACCTCCAGAGCCCCATCCACGTCCTCACCACTTTCCATTTCCATGTACCTTTTCAGAGGCTGGTAACTGCTGTACAAATGTAAGTGTGATCATTTACTGCTGTGAAACTTGAAATGAATTTCCTGATCAACTGAGAGTGGGGACGGTAGAAACGAGGACGATGGAGACCCCTCATGCCCTGGTGCCAGTTCTGAACCTTCCCACTGGACACTCCGGTAACATTTACAGAAACAAAGCTAAAGTAAAGCAAAGCAGAAGCAAAGCAAAACAAAACAATGTACTCTTTGGGATGTCCAGGGTATCTTTTGTTCTCCTTGTTCCATCTTTCACTCCCTCAGTTCTTATTTTCACTCATTTTCCTTCCACTGCCCACAGCTGGCTGAAGAAAGCTGAAGTGTAGAAACTCTATCCCAAGCACGCACACTTAGCAGTTAGAATCCTGGACCTGGATGGCAGTTCACAAGCACTGGTTCTCTCAGGACAAGGGATCTCACCGGCAGCCTGGTCAACTCAGGGTCTTATCTAGTTTGAATGCCTGGCCTGCTTTGTCTGTTTCTCCTTCGTCAGGCACTCAAGGAGAGTAAAACACAGAAAGCTAAGTGCCTGCCATGTTGATTTTAGCCAAATGCTTGCAAATGTTGTTTATAGTAATGGGAAGCCAGCTGTGGTAGGAAGGAAACTGCCAAGAATCCTGTAAACTTATGTAAAACATCATTCTTGGCAGTAGACTGGAGGTTGGTAGGTATGGGTTCACATTTGAACTCTACCAGTTCATAGCTATGAGAACTTTGTTTCTGAACCACACGGCTCCTAACTGCTCCTGTGAAATTTAGACCACTTCGTTTCTTTGGTTAGGTTATCGTAAGCACAGTGTCATCTTCTTCTTTACAAACACTCAGTAGGTTTTTACTGAATTTTGAGTCAAATTTAATGTTTTATCCTGGATGGTGTATCTCTCTGTGATCTGTGCCATTCCTGCCTCTCAGCATCATCACTTCCCACTAGTTCTTTCGTCCATCATGATTTGAAGACCTTGCCTTTATTGTCTTGTCCAGACAAAGCCTTTGAACCGCGTTCTCGCGGCGTGGAAGGCTCCTGACAAAGCTTTGTGTGCAGTTTCTTGTCACACATGTCCCACTCCCATCACCATGACTGCGTCCAGCACTGCTTCCTTCCTGAGCATCACCACCAGCATCTTTAGCAGAAGCCGCGTCAGCTCAGCATCATCGTCTCTGTCGGCACTAGGGACGATGGCATTTAGTAAGCACTTACCGTTTCCACAGGGCTATTCCTGTGCACGTGGGCATATATGTGTATTTGTATGTGTGGGTGGGGGCATGTGAGTTTGCATGCGCAGGACAGAGATCTATATCCCCAGTGACGTGAAAAAAGCAGATAATTAATATCTGCTAAATAAATATTGGTAAAGTGAATGAGTGGATGAATGAAAAATGAAAGCTGTAAATCTAAAATAGGCTTAGTCCTGGCAAATGCAAGCTCGGATAGACTGTCTCTTTCCATCACCCATGACCTCCATCATGGTTAAGACAACACCATTGTGACTATGGAGAAGCCCCTGATTCTCCAACAGCCTGATTCTCTGTACTGTTTTTCCTGAAGATTTTCTGTTCTTTATCAGGGAAAAACCATGATTTTCTTAGCCACTAACTGCCCTTTTGGGGTCCCTCTCCTCCACACTCTGTCTTGCTTTACTGTTTCTGGGCATCTTTAGGTTTGAACTATTGAAACACGAGGCTGTTTCTTACTCCCAAAAGTGCAGAGAAATAAATTTGGACAAATTCAAACACCTCTTCATGAATTCTAGTTTCTGCATAAAGTAATCAGAATCAAAACAAAGATTCCATTTTTTTCTTTTTCTTTTCTCCTTTGTGGTGCGGGGCTTGAACCCAGGGCCCTGCACATGCTAGGAAAGTGCTCTGCCATTGAGCTACATCCTCACACACTTTCCACCTTTAATTCAGTCAGGGTCTCTTTAAATTGTCTAAACATTGCTCCTGTAACTGGCCTTCAACTTGTGATCCTCCTGCTTCAGCTTCTGGAGTAGATGAGAAGATGGGGATTATATGTGCTTTACCAGGCCTTCTCTTCTCCCCACAAAAGGCCTTTTTTGTGCTCTGAGTAGAGAGGGCTGAGTTATTTCCGATTATCACTTTATGGAGCATTGCTGTCGTGTCCCTACACAACCCCTCCCTCATTTTAATTTAATTGGTTTCCTTTCTCACTTTCATTTCTCTCTCCTCAGAAACAATTCAAATGTGCTTAATAAATGGCTTTCGTATGTTGTCTATACCTTACTTAGCCCATGGAATGGTGCTATCCATCTCAATTAACCTAATCTAGAAGCTCCCTCACAGAGATTTGTCTCCTAAGAAATTTTAGATCCTGTTGTGTTGATGAGCCAACCATCACAACACTCCACTTTTATACCTACTTTAAATGTTCACACCTTCAGGTGGGCCCAGTGCCCCTTTGATTAAGCCGCAGGTTGTGTGCACATTGATGGACCTCTCCTCAGTGGGATCCTCAGTCTGATGCATTCTCCCTGCTATTGTCCAACTCAGAGACTCGTGTCTTCAGCCTTGAAGTAGCCGATTCCCCTATTTGTCTCTCTGCACCACAGCCTGTCAAGTGGTTAATGGCTCATAAACAAGTGATGAGCTCTCACTGTACATTTAAAAGAGTCCACGATGAGCAATTCTCTGTGGTGTGAATAATTAACCAATAATTTATCTTTTCTAGTATAGATTTGTTCTTGTTTTTTTTATTAAAGGATGTCCTTGTAACAGCTGTAAGGGTAATAAAAGAGCAAGTTTGAAGACTGTTTGTCTAAGGCAAGATAAATAAAGTGAGTATTGAAGAAGAGTGATGTAAAATTATCAGATGTATAAATCTTTTATGGGGGAAGTTTCTTTTTAAAAAGAACCTAAAGAAATGGATGTCTTGAAGTGGTATTTTAGGAAAAATAAGGACAGAGGTAGATTCTGAAGTAGAAGACCTCATACCATGTACTTACTCTGTGCAGCTCCCATATCTGTGAGGCAGAAAATTTAGTTATGTCGAAGGATAAATGCATCTTGCCAGAATGCTCCAAATTTGACAGAGAAGGAACTAGCTACAATCGATGGGCCCAGTGTAAAATGAAAATGCAGGGCCTCTTGCTCACAAATTGCCAGGACTGAAGCATTGGATGCGGACATGGTCCTTTTATGAGCCCCACGCAGGGCTGCTTCTTCTGGGAACGTATAATGGATGCAGTCAGCGTGGGGCCTCAAATGAATACGGGCTTTAGCTTGGGACAGACCTGGGTTTTAGCCATAGGAAATGGTAATTTAATAATTTCATGGCCAGTGGCAAATCATATAAACTCTTTAAGCCTCAACCTCTTTATCTTACTTCTCAGCTTGTGTATTCTTGAAATTAGGATTAGTAGCACTCCACTTCCTATGCTTTATGAAAAAGAGCGGTCAGTAAACAGTAGCCATGATGACGTAACAACTAGGTGAAGCACTGGACTCCAATAACAGGCGTCTGTCTGGTCTCCGGTGCTGGTTCTTGAAAGAGTCCTTGTGCTATGCATAGAATTCAAAATTCTAAGAGACGAAATCTAGGGTCTTTGAGACCACATTAATAAATGCCACCAGTCTGGCATTTACTTGTGAGGAAGAATGAGCCCCACTATGTATTATCAGAGGCTGACACAGATCTGTGATAGGCGGTAGCATGATTGTTATTTTTAAGTCACTAACTTTTGGAGACAGCTCATTTTAAAGCAGGAGGTAGTTGGAACACTATAAGAAAAAGTATAAAATGAATCTGGCTGGTGTCAGAAATGCAGAGGATCAGAGGCCAGAAAGAATGGTGGGGAATGGGTACCGGCAGAATCGTTGATCACACTGTTGCTGCACTCCGGGTGAGTTTGAAAGGAAGTTTCCTAGTAGAATGTAGAGAGAACTTGAATAAACTTTGGGATTTTCTAGGCTTAAAAATAAATGTATTTTCTCATTCCCAGTCTCTGCAACCAGTACAAAATTAAAAACTGTAATACATAATCCTTGTACAACTGCTTTAAATTCATGACCACATATCTTAAACTGGTGTTCAGAACAACCAGTTAATTCTAATATGATTCCCTGATAAATTCTTTACTCCAGTTAAGTAGGCATGTTGTGCAACTCCTGTCTTAACATCAATCGCCCTGTTTTCCCTCCCTGATTGCTTTCCTGCAGACTTCATAGGTGTGATGCTTAAGTTTTAATGTCAACTTGACCTTTCAAGTAATCTTGGGTGGGTCTCTGAGGATGGTCACAGGAAGGCAGCCTCTCAGTAGAAGGCAGGATGTAAGGAAGCTCAAAGGAGCTAGAAGTAAACATCCTTTCCTGTGCGGGCAGTGCAGGAAGGAAAGTCCAGAGACTCAGGAAGCCATTAAGTCTGGGATAGAATTGAAAGACCCCACCCTAGGGCTATATAAAGGTGAAAGAATTCTCTCCTTGCTCCTCCTGCCTGTTCCCAGTTCTGTGTGTGTGGTGTAGGTGATGGGTTTTTCTCTCTGCTCGGACCTGTGAAAGAGGACCAGCCTCTTTCACTTTTAAGGGACTTCCCCTGGGTTTGTAGCTAGAATAAATTGTTTCCTCCCATAAACTGTGCCTGGTTTGGAGATTCATCCTAGTGGCATGTGGCTGACTGCGACCATCTGGAAAAGATATGTCATCAAATAAAATTTAATTCACCTGTTCACAAATGTATTAATCTGCCTGCATCTCTGTCCATCAATTTTGCCAGTCTTTCCATCAATGAAAAGATGTACTTTTGTCTCTCTACCTGTGCTTGGACTCACTGTCCCCTCATAGGTGTGCTGATGGTATAAGTCTCTCTTGAAACATAAAATCTCCATGTGAGTGGATTGTTTCCATTGACGAACATCATATGATGTGTGTGTGTGGGGGGGTTTAGTACCATCTAGGGGTTAGGGTTCGTTCCTTAAGGCTAACAAAGGTTGTGCTCCCCAGGACCAACAGAAACTCATAGACGAAGAGAAAACAAAGGTAACTGTTTTATAAGCAAATCCTCCCATCAGGATAGGAGTGGGCTCTAGAATTGGGCCACCCACTTCCCTCTTTTCTGCCCATATGCTAAAAATGATGATCCAGTTCCTCCTCATTGACCCCTTTTGTCCAGGAGTTTTTTTTCTCTTTGGCTAAGTGTTTCTTGACATTCTCCTCTGCCTGATACAGGGCAGCTTTCGTGATTCCCTCCCTCATTTCCTCAGGTGCACGGGAAGGGGTGGAAGTCGGGCCTCTCTTCAGACAAGTCCAGAAGTGGGATGTCCCTTCCTCCCTCAACTTTCACATGCCCCATTCCCCCCACAACTTCCAGATGCTCCACTCCCACAGGGCCATTCAGCTGGTGGGTCCCAGCCTGCAGAGTGACTCTGACTCCTGAGCCCTGGAGCTCAGCACAATTGGCACCCCAGCTGCGGTTGCTGGGGCCAGTGCCCAGCTCATCTCAGAGCCCAGGACCATCCTCATGCCCTGATGGTGGCTGGGGCCCCTCTCAGTCGGATGTTGAGCTTTGGGTGTGAGCCATGCTTATCCTGTTGGGTCGCCTCTCTGCCTTGTGCTAGGCTCAGTGAGCTAGAGGTGAATACAGGGGCAACTGCCTGTCAGCCTCACACCCCCTCTCACTTGCATGGCTCAGGTACCCCATGGTCTGCAGCTGGCGGCACTGCCTGGGAAGACTGAAATCTTCAGGAGGTGGATCAGTCAGACCTTGAGGTTTTATGGCCACCCCCACTTCCTGTTTCTCTCTGCCTCCTGACTGCTGCTTCCAGATCCCGCTCCCCTTTCCCTGCAATGATGGAAAAGGTCCTCTCAGAACTGAAGCCAGACTAAACTTTCCTTAAGTTGCCTTTGCACATAGCAAGGAGAAAGTAATGGACACACTTGGCTCTAAAACACATTCCCTTGATCCCTTGTTTCTTGCAGTTGCATCAGTGCCCTTTTATTCATCTTCTTCCCTTGCAGAAAGGCCTCTTGAATAAACTTTGTTTCACTCCATTAAAATTATGCTCATCAAGTTTCCTTATGACCCACGTCTTGCTCTAGCCAGTGATGACCTCTGTCCTCATTTCCCAGGCTCTCTCCGCAGCCTTGGACATGGTGTCACTGACTCCTTCAGATGGACACTGGAAGAGAGATGTCTGGTTGTCTTGTCATTCGATACATTTTATTATCACGTTTTACTTGTTCACCTTCTTCACTGAGACATTGACATGTTCCTTCATTAACACCTTACCCTAGCTTATGACCATAAATTCTGTTCATATATTGAGGAGACTCTTGAAGCTCAACTCTCTGTGTGTTTTTGTGTGTGTGTGGAGGGAATGTTTCTGTATCTAGTGACTGCCCTTATGTTTCCACTTGGGTGTCCAATATATGCCTAAATATTATGGCCCAGATCCTTCTTTGGATCTCAGGAGAGGTGCGTCGGAACATACAGAGGTTTTTCTACTGCCCTTTTCCTAAAGTGATTCTAATTGATATCACCTAGCCTGTGATCAGTATTAGTGACTGGCATCATTATCTTTCATCTGATAAGTGTTTCCACTTCTATTGCCTTCCATTTAGGACTGAGCTAGATGAAGAAAACCAGAAGTTACATGTGGCATGACATCAATGATCTCTTGGGAAGACAATGAAAATAATCCCTTTGAAACATGTCACTGAGTAACTCTCGATATATCATCAGAGCCTTTAATTCATTAGTGACCACATGGTGTCACAACCTTCATGTCTTTTCAGAGGCCCCATATCAGCCAGGTTCCAAACCTGCAACACCTGCAAGGAGCTCATGAGGGACTTCTCAGTGATTCTGCTGTCCATGGTTCAAGTTCAAGAAGAGCAGTTCCTAAGTTCTGTCTGTCTGTCTGTCTTTCTGTGTGTGTGTGTGTGTGTTGTTGTTGTGTGATATGCGTGTAGGTGAGTGCACACTTGCCATAGTCCACATGTAGAGATCAGACAGAGTAACACCTCAGGTAGTCTGTCCTTACCTTCCATGTGACGAAGAAGGGATCTCTCTTGTTTCTGTTTTGTTTGGTTGTCATGTGACACTGTGAATGTCACTCTAGCTGGCCTGCCAGTTTGGGTTTGGCTTCTTACTCCACCTCCCATTGCTTCAGGTACATTGGAGTCAAGGCACTACTTTCATGTGGTAGTTGCGTCCAGCTTTACATGGATTTGAGGGATCTAAACTCTGCTGTTAGGCCTGACTATGAACCACCTTTAACCACTTAGCCACTGCCCAGTCTCTACGTGCTTCATAGACCAGAAAAAAAGATAAACAGTCTGAAAATTCGTATGGAAGTGCAAAAGGTCTTGAACAGACAAAAATATCTTCAGCAAAAGAAACATCTCTGGTGTTATCACCATTCCTGATTTCAATATACACTATGTTGTAGTCAGCCACACACTGCTGGGGTAAATCTCCAAACCAGGCACAGCTTTGGGAGGAAAATATTTATTAAAGTAATGCATCCAGGGGAAGTTCAAGAATGGCAAATCAAATTGGATAGGGAAGCAGCCCAGTCACCACGTGGTCTTTGAGGTTCATAAATCATCATTAAAAGTGAACCGAATCACCCAAAAAGTGGAAAAGAGGAAATAGCACACATGCTAAAGAGAAAATTCTCCTCCCCCTCCTCCCCTCTTATCCCGGTAATGAGATTAGAGAGGGGGAGGGGTACAACTCACCAGCCCAGTCGGCCACACCTCCCTCCCAGCAGTCAGAACAGGAAAAAGCATGTGTCCCAAGTTCAAGTGAGGACTTTTAAAGATTTCTTTGCTGGGGGGAATGGCAAGGCTCCGGCCTGGGAGTGTCCTTGATAGCATGACACAAGGTCACTGTGTGAGGCCATGCCCTCTCGACCTGTGGGAGGGGTCTTTCTCCTAGTCACGCTCATTTCCCCCCTCTCTTGAGGACACCCCAACTGCTGTTGAGGGATTTGGGATCCTGGAAGTCTGTCTTAGCTTTTTCCTGCTGAAGATGGACATGAAGTCAAGGCAGTCGGGATATCTCTCAGAGAGGGGGTTCCCTATCCTCTTGGCCTTAAAGACAGGGACCTGTCAGTCATGTCCAAAAATTAATGTATCTAGCATTGTGAGGTAGGAAGTGGGGGCGATCCCTTCAGAAGTGGAGAGTGTTCCATTCTGACAGGGTTCTCCAATGGTCCAGTGTCGATGGTGATGGATTGTTGTACAATCATCTGGCTGTGGGCAGCCTGTAAACAAGTAGAGATAAAGTTAAAGCAGCAGTTCAGGAAACATGGTCCAAAGACTAGTAGGATAATTACAAAGATTATGATGGGTATAATCTTCTTCCACCACGAAAAACTTGAGATCCATTCCAAGAACTGTTCTCCAAATGGCATCGTAGCATCTGTTGTGGTTTGAATCTGTTTATGTAAGTCTTGTAAAGCAGAGGAGACATTAGCAGAGTTATCAGGTATGTATACACAGCATTCAACTTTAATAATAGCACATGTGCCACCTTGGGTGGCTGTGAGGATGTCTAGAGCCATGCGATTCTGTATGATCGCTTTTCTCATCATTTCAATTTCAGAAGTAAGAAGGGAAATTCCCTCAGTGGTATCATTGAGAGCCTTTTGCGTGTATTTGGTGAGAGTTTCTATGTGCAAGATTACATCTTCTAATCCAATGGATGGAATAAAAACTGAGACTAAGTGATCATACCATTGGAAGATGCTCTAAGTCCACCTGTGTTTTAAAACAGGCACGTTAGCTGGGTGTTCTAAGGTTTTTACCTGACGTCTCTGCATCCAGGGGAATCCCAGAGCACATCTTCAATCCACCCTGGGGGTAGCCAGGGCCAGAGATTGGTACCACAAAACCATTGGGTGCCATTAGGAGCAGCTTAGCATACATTTGGTCTCAGGTCCCATTCTGTGGCAAACCATTCTGATGGTTGCAACGTTATGACATACTAGCACAAGTCTGTGGGAATCCATCCCAAATAACAGACATTGCTGGGGGATTGTGAGTGTGAATGCTATAACTGTTCCCAGAATAAGGGGCCTTTTGGCTTCAGTGCCCCTTTGTTGGGGTCATCCATATATATTTGTCCCACATTTGGCAATAACCATCCTGGTGGCGATGGTTATTTTTCCTTATTATGGAGGTGGAGCTATCAGAGAGGGGACCAACATACCTCTTTATAGCTTTGTCAGTCTCCTCTTTCGAGAATTTTTTGTGTGTGTCCTGGTTTATTCCTGGTAGATAGGCTGGTAGGAAACATTCCAATTTTTCTCCTGGGTTTGAGTAGAGAAACTTGCCCTCTCTTGATTAATATATGTTTATAATTGGTTCCAGTCATCTCCTTGGAAGGGAGATACCCACCATGGCAATCCAGATGTGCTAGAGGTGGGCAAGAGCCCACAGACCCAGCAGTTAGTCTGATTACTATCCTGACCATATTCTTGGGCCCAGGCAAGGAATGAGTTTCCATCTTGAGTATAGACTGGCAAAATGAAACCAACCACCAAGAATAAGGATAGAAAGTGAGCCATGCTTTGTGACAAGAGAAGAGCAGTTTGTTGGGTCCTCTTGTGAAGTATTTTCCTGTCTGTGGCTCTACTTGTTCCCGGAGTGTTTAAGATCGAGCAGGCAGCCAAAACTGTCAAGGATGTAATTTGGAAAGCCACTGATGGCTCTCCAAGGAGGATTTTTGGGACTTGAGAGCACAGTTGCTTCTCCAGCACTGGTGGGGTTTAGTTAAGAGGAGTCCTGGTCATGCACTGACCTCGGTTTTTCCCTCATTGGGAGGCTAGGAGGACTGTCTCTTCTAAGTTGACTCTCTTGTATTTGATTGTACATTGATTTGTTTCTGGGTCTCCTCATCTTCCTTATTCAGAAAGACAGGTGACACTCAGAGATGCAGTGTAAAACACTTTAGGATTATCCCCTTACCTCTTGTGGCCTTGTGACACGGGAGCAGAGGCCAAAATATTAGCCTATTTGTCTTGTGATACCAATTGTCTTTGGCTGCTACATCGATAGTTAAGACACTTAGGAAGCAAGTTACCTCAGTGATAGGGTAGAGACTTATCTCATTCTGGAGTTGGCTGGCATCTGAAAAGCAGCTTGAGATCTTCAACTGGTTCGCAAGTGTAGCTGTTAGTCTCAGGATCTGGCTCCCATGGTGCCTGTGAGAGGCGTGCCACCTTTTGACCCTGGTATGATGAATCCAAGAGTCTATGCCTACAACCTTGACAGATGTGGGAGTGGACAGAATGACAGGGTAAGAGCCCTCCCAGGTGGGCTGTAGGAAGGGGGCCTTCCCTAAATGCCCTTATTAAAATTAAGTCTGCTGGGCAAAAAGAAGGTGCTCTGGTGGTATTCTGCTCATGACTTGTCCATTTTTATTCTGAAAGGACTATTGAAACTTAGCTAAATGAGTAACCTGAGATATTAGTTGTGTGGTCTCTGGGTTATGTAGCAGATCCCTGGAAAGGAAAGGTCTACCGTACAATGCTTCAAAGAGAGTTAGTCCCAGTTGTCCAGGAGTGTTCCTTAATTGAATTAAGGCTAGTGGTAGCAGCTTTGTCCAGGAGGCCTTGTCTCCTGCTTTATCTTGCTTAGGTGTCTTTTTAAAAGGCCATTTGTCTTTTCTACCTCTCCAGAGGATTGGGGGTGCCAGGCAGAGTGAAGATTAAATTGTATCCTCAAGGCCCTGGAGACCTTCTGAGTAACTTCTACCTTAAAGGCTGGCCCATTGTCACTCTGTATACTCTTGTGGATTCCAAATCTTGGAATGATTTCATCTAAAAGGGCCTTTATTACTTCCTATGCCTCTTCTGTCCGGAGGGGAAGGCTTCAACCCACACAGTAAACGTGTGTACCAATACTAGCAACAAGTGGGTCTTGGGGCCCCCTGGCAAATGAGTAAAGTCTATTTGCCAGTCTTCTCCTGGATGTCTCCCTTGTCTCTGATTCCCAGGAGGGGGCAGGTGGTTATTACGAGGGTTAGTCTTTTGACAGATCTCACATCTTTGAACTATTTGAGCCATGGTACTAGTTATTCCTCTGCCCACAAACATCCTCTTTGTCAGCTGAATTGAGTTCTCTCTCCCTAGATGATAATGTGATGGAGAGACTTTAAGACCTTCCATTGTAAGGATTGGGGCAGCCATAAATGCTTAACAGAGGCAACCCACCATCCACAGTGATCTAAAGTGCATCCATCCTCCTGTGCCTCAGTGGCCTCCTGTGAGGTATATTGTGGCCCCTCAGGTGGAGGGAGAGCATCTTCCAATAGAAGGGGAAACATCCCTTCTGTTTTTAGGGCTGCAGCTTTGGCTGCAGAATCTGCCAGATGGTTTCCTAAGATCACTGGGTCATTATCCTTCTGATACCCTCGGCTGTGCAGGACTGCCACCTCATGAGGGAGATTTCCTCCTGGCGGTTTAGGGTC
Source organism: Zapus hudsonius (assembly GCA_004024765.1). Classification (NCBI taxonomy): domain Eukaryota; kingdom Metazoa; phylum Chordata; class Mammalia; order Rodentia; family Dipodidae; genus Zapus; species Zapus hudsonius. Next base: position 24,776 of record PVHP010014101.1, on the reverse strand, counting down.
TCCTTAGAGTGTTTAATTGGAGTTCCTGAAGCAGTTACTAAATCCCTTTCTTTCCAAATGGCTGCATGAACATGTAACACCAAATAAGCATAGTTAGAGTCTGTATAGATATTCACTCATTTTCCCTTGCTAAGGGCTTGGGCCCTAGTTAATGCTAATAGTTTTGCTAGTTGGGCACTGATGTTAGCTGGTAGTGGCCCAGATTCAAGGATCTCATATTCTGTCACCACTGCATATCCTACCCTTCTAGTTTCATTATGAACAAAAGAACTCCCATCTGTAAATAATTGTAGATCAGGATTCTCTAAAGGTTGGTCCCTGAGATTTGGTCTGGCAGTGTAGTTTTCCAGCAACACCTCTTAACAAGAGTGTTCTAGTTTCTTCTCATGTGGGAGTTAAGTGGCAGGGTTGAAAGAAGAGCAAACTTTAAGGGTTATCTCAGGTCCCTCCATCATGAGGGCTTGGTATTTTATTATTTGATTATCAAATAACCATATATGCCCCTTTGAGTTCAGAATGCTCCCTATGTCATGGGGAGTATGCACAGTGAGTGGCCTTCCCAAGGTTAACTTATGTGCCTCGGGAATAAGCAGTCCCACTGCTGCAATATCTCTCAATCATCTAGGCCATCCCTTAGCTACTATATCCAATTTTTGCTAAGATACCCCACTGGCTGTGGAGTTGTCCCCCTGAGTTGAGTAAGACTCCTAGAGCAATGCCTTTTCTCTCTGTTACATAGAGGGAAAACCTAGGTTGAGTGGGTAACTCCAAAGCAGGGGCCCGAGTTAGGGCATCCTTCAGTTCAGTTGTTGGAAGGCATGGCATGCCTCAGGTTCCCATATTAGGGTAGGTGAGGGACTTTATTGTGTCTCCTTAAGAAGCTGATATAGGGTCTTGCTAGCTCTGCAAACCCAGGAATCCAAATTCTACAAAAACCTGTAACTCTAAGGAAAGCCCTCAGCTGTCTTATTGTCTGAGGAAGGGGATAGGCTAGGATTGGCTGAGTCCACTCTGGACTCAAACTATACTTTTAACCTTCTAATACCATCCCCAAATAGGTGACCTTGGGTTGACACAAGTGAGCTTTTTCCTGTGAAATTTTGTATCCTTGACCAGCCAGGAAGTTGAGGAGAGATTTAGTTCCTTGAGAAATTATTTTTTCAAAGGCGCCACAAAAAAAAAGAACATCTGCATATTGCAACAAAGTGGTTTCAGGACTCTTCCAGTCTAGGAGGTCCTGTGCCAAGGCTAATCCAAACAGATGAGGACTGTCTCAGAAGCCTTGAGGTAGGACTGTCTATGTTATCTGGCCTGTTTTTTGAGTTGGGTCCTCAAAGGCAAACAAAGGCTGGCTATCAGGATGTAAAGGGATATAGAAAAAAAGCATCCTTTCAATCTAACACTGAATAGTGGGTAATTCCCAGGGGAATTTGAGTTAAGAGAGTATAAGGATTAGGCACCACTGAGTGGAGTGGAATTACTACTTCATTAATTAATCTGAGATCTTGAACTCATCTCCATTTATTAGTTCCTTTGCGTACCCCAAGAATAGGAGAATTATATGGACTAGAACATTTCTTTAGTAGTCCCTGTCTCTTCAGGGACATAATTATTGGTTTAAGCCCCTCAATTGCTTTTGGTTTTAAGGGATGCTGTTTCTGGTGAGGGAAGTAAGAGGGGTCCCTAAACTGTATTTGGACAGGGGTGGCAGTGACAGCTCGACCTACAGTTTTGCCATCTGTCCAACCTGAAGGATCAATATTTTCTTCTATCAGAGGAAGGCATAAGTTTTCCCCTGGGGGTAAAACCATTTTTTACCTGACATTTGTAAAGAATATCTCTTCCCAGTAAGGGGGTAGGTGTTTCTGGGACTATCAGGAAAGAGTGCTGGAAGAGATAATCTCCCCATGAGCAAGCCAGAGGCCCTGTGTAAAAAAAATTTTTTTTTGAATCTGACTTGAGATGCCCCTAAAGGAAGCTGTGCTGTTGGATCTAAGTCCAGGACAGAAGTCAAGGTCTGAAAATCAAGCACCTGAGTAAAGGAGGAAACCTATGATATGGGTTCCCACCTGTGTAGATACCCAGGGCTCCTCTAGGTTGACTGGAATTACAGGAACTTGTGTATAAACCCCAGGGGCCCATCAACAATCCATTGAGGATGATGACTTCTGTTTATTTATTTATTTTATTTAAGGGGCCTTGAATTTTCCCTTGACATTTTGGGCAAGGCCCTGGAGGAAGCCTGGCAGTGGTCCTCTTGGGGCGGTTTTTACAAAGATGTCTCTTTTGTTTACAAAGGAAACAGGCCCTGTTAAGGCCTTTTGGGTAGGCATCTCCCTGAGCATTCTTCATTACTGCTATGATTTCTTGGTGGTGCTGATCCTTTCTTCTTTCCTTTTCTATTTCTGTTTACTCCTTTTCTTCCTCCTTTTTTTCTTTTCTGTTTCCCTACTATAATAGACAGAAGTTGCAGATTGAAGCAACTGCTCTCAGTTTTTGTTTGTTTCAGCCATTAACTTTTGTAGCTTCTTAAAATATCAGGTGTGGACTGGGTTAGGAATTTATCCTTAAGAAGGATTTTTTTCTCCATAGTGTCTGGAGTTATGTTGGTATGCTAATTGCCTGCTTAAGTCTTTGGATGAAGGCAATTGGCAGTTCCTCTTCCCCTTGCATTATCGTGGATAACATATTATTGTCAAAGGCTTTATCTTAGCTCTACAAATTCCCCTAAAATACAGTATATCAATTGCTTTCAGTCCCAAGCCCCCTGTTTATCACTTTCTGTCCAGTTAGGACTGTTTGTGGGTACTGCTTCTGCCCCTGTGGGGAGTCTAAGATCCCTAACATTATGGTTCACAATATGGGCAGCATAATAGTCACTCCCTATTGCCACTGTCTCAGTTTGTACCCTCTGTCTTTCTATAGCAGTTAAACTCTGATCTAATATTAAGGTCACATCCCTCCAGGTTAACTCAGACTGTTTATTAAGCTTATAAAACACATCATAATAATGATCAGGGTCTATAGAAAAATTGCCCAATTCATGTTGTGTCTCCCTTAGCTCATTTATAGAGAAAGGTCTATGGACATAAGTGATTCTTTGTCTCACTGGGGTCTCTTGTAGATGATATAACCCTGGAGGGGCAGTGGGTATCTCCCTTGAAAACACCTCATGGCCCTGACATTTAGATTCTGTTGGATACAGAGGGCAGGGATCAGGGAGTGTTAGTGAGGGGGGAATTGGATATGCCTTTTTTGGGGGGTTCATAGTCCTCAGAGTGAGGAACCTCAAGGCCAGTAGCGGGTGGGGGAAGCTCTAGGCTAGGTTCCTTAGTAAGTTCTGAAGTCTCCTTAGAAGGCTCAGAGGTCACCTTTGAAAGTCTGGGTGTCACCTTAGGAAACACTGGAATCTCTGAGGAGGCTTAGTCAACTTCTAGAAGAGTTGGAGGGTTTAGAGCAGTCAGGATACCCACAGCAGCTGGGGTGATCAGGCCCAACTGGTAGTTAGTAACCCACTAAGGATGGTCACAATTATGAAAGAATAATTGTATATATGAAACCTTGGTCCATTTCCTCATCTTTCTACAGAAACTATTAAGTTGGACTATCATACTTTACTTAAAGCTGCCCTGTGTTGGCCATTTTTCTCTATTTTCTAAAGGATATTGGAGCCAAGCCTTTTCACAATAGAAAATTAAAGCTTCTTTCCTAAAGCTCAATGGGTTTAAGTTGGCCCAATTTTCAAGTATGGAGGTCAGAGGAGATTTAGGATTTGACTTGGAAGCCAAATGTCCCATCTGAAATGACAATGGAGAAAAAATGAAGCAGAAAATTCTTGAATCAGAATGTGCCCGTTTCTGATTCGCATCTCTGCAGTAAAGAACCTCTTTAGAACTGGATTCGGGAGTAAAGGCTTGGGATGTCCTATGTATAGGAGCCTGGGTCCCAAATTCTCTAGCTTGTTCTAATCTAAGAAGACAAATAGTGCATTCTATGTGTTTTCTTTAAGCAAGGTGAGTTCCCTTTAGAAACTCCATGCCACATTCTAAGGGGGCCAGTCTCTAATCTTGGCTTCTCCAGACCTCCCCAGCATGGGTCTCATATCATGGCATATGAGTGCACCCAAGGCATTCATTAGACTAAGTGTAGAGGCTACCATGGAAACTGCTTTTTCATCACCTGCGAATTAGAATCAGAATGAGCCATGTGACCCTGGGTCTCCCAGCCAGTGCTGGGTGCCTTCAGCCAATAGACTATGGCCCAACAGTTCAGCGTCCTCAGGACATTTGCCTCCATTGTGGGGAAACATGGAATTCCAAGCAGAGGCCCTGGGCAATTCTGCGGCCTGGGTTTCTGGCTGGACCTGTGCAGCAGTCGAGCCTATAGGGCCCAGCTAGCAGCCAGCACCGCCTCCCTCTGTCTTTTGCCTCCCGGAAAAGGCGTCCAATGCCCGAGAGCCATTCCGTAAGAGCAGAGAGAGAAAGATCAGGGAAGAGACCATGGCCGAATCCGGGCGGCACTGCTTGGCGTGGGAAATGTGGTGTAAGGCAGCTCTATTCCCGGGCCGCTCGTGGGGTGGCCCAAGTCTGGTTGAATCTCAGCCCTGCGCACATCGGGCCAGGTCCTCCCAGAGCTGGGCCACCAGGGAAGGCAGCCCAAGGCAGGTGCACCGGTGCAAGACAAGACCGACAGTCAACAAGCACCACAAGGGAAGGGCTGAAAAGAACTTTGAAGACAGAATTTCCATCCCCTGAAGATTCAAAAATGGAATAAACATCGAAATTAAAAATGATTCTTAGATCTCGGTGGGACCTCCAATTCTGTAATGGGGATTTGGCACAGCCATATCTTGGATATAACCACTGCATTTCCCCCTGAGTTCTTGTCCTCTAATGCAAAAGAATTATATACTTTGGGACAAAATAATTTTTCTTATCACACATTTATTCTAGATTAAAAATCAGTTAAGGGAAGGGGGAATTGGAAAGGGAAGCAGCCCAGTCACCACGTGGTCTATGAGGCTCATAAATCATCATTAAAAGTGCACAGAATCACCCCAAAAATTGCACACATGTTAAAGAGAAAATTCTCCTCCCTTCCCCCTTCTGATCCCGGTAACGAGATCAGAGAGGGGAAGGGATACAACTCATCAGCCCAGTCGGCTGCACCTCCTGCCCAGCCGTCAGAACAGGAAAAAGCACGTGTCTCAAGTTCAAGTCAGGACTTTGAAAGCTTTCTTTGCTGGGAGGAGTGGCAAGGCTCCGGCCTGGGAGTGTCCTTGAGAGCATGACATGAGGTCACTCTGTGAGGCCATGCCCTCTCGACCTGTGGGAGGGGTCTTTTTCCTAATCCCTCTTAGTGCCACACCTGAGTAGGGTACTGGGAAGGATGTCACTCTGTGGAACTGCACAACTTCCCAAGAAGTTTTTGATAGAAGCTAAGGACTTGGGATTGCATTAGGGGTTACAAATAGTGGAACATTTGTGGTCATATTGGAGCATCTATAACAAACTTTCTTTCTGAACCTTTGGCAGGCCTCCAGCATGTTACCAGTGGGAGTAATAATGACACATCTTGTTGAGATGTTGTTTTAAAGCCTGAGGCTTTCCCCTTTTCCTTATTTATTGCCCTTTGTGCTGTGACCACCATCCTGTGTCTTAGCTTAATGGCCTCTCTTTGGAGGCAAGACAACTTCTTAATCCCTTCGTTGCCAGCAGGTTGGCCTCCTCTCCCTGGCAGAGAGTTATTAATGGAAGGCACTTGGAGAGGCCTGCAGCTTTGTGGCTGCCTCTCTCATCAGCTTTATTGTGGAGTTATTGAGGAGCCTGGCCTTTTCAATTGTAAGATTTCAAATTGTGGGACTCCCACTTAACTTAAATTGCAAGCTGCTGGCAGAGAGCTTTCCTTTAACAAACTGGTATTTCCTTTTCCCTCTCCTTGTGCTGTTAATAGCCCGACACTAATTTCATCCATCTCTTTCAGACAAACCTGAATGTGGCAAGAAGGACCCTGCACATGCCTGCTCTGTTGGGCCCATCTCTCCCAGACCTTTAGCTATGAGCCCTATCTCGGCCACCCCCATGAGCAGTCTCTCTCACCACAAGAGTGTGATTCCTTTGGACAACATAGGTTGTAGGATGTGTTTTACTGGGTGACTGCCAAATGTATTGCTCTGTGGTTAGAAGTTCTTGCTCAAAAAACCTACTGACTTGACTTGGATATTCCCTCGCAAGCACATAAAGCCTGATGCAAAGTTGTGCATGTGTCTGTGATCCCAAGAGCCTATGTCAGTGGGAGGCAGAGGCAGAGACAGGGTCCAAAGTTTGCAGGCCAGCTAGACTTGTAGCAGCAAAACATTCTGTCTCAGCAAGTTAAAAGAAGATCAAAATGCCTTGTGGCTAGTCCCTAAACTCCATACGCACCCTGGAACATGTACACTCATGTACACATATGTACATGTACACACAAATAAACAAAGAAAAAGGTTAAAGTGCCTGAAGAAATAATTTAAATCTATATCAAAGAAAAATGGGGGAGTTAATTTTTCCTGAGACAGACTTTACTCAGTGGGTAGTAGGAAGCAGATAGGAAGGAAGGCACAAGCACTAACCTTCCTTCCTTTCTCTGACTGGCACCATGGAGCCACAGTTTTCCCACACAGCTTAGTGGGGAGGATGTCCCCAGGGACTCAGCAGTTAACTAACTGTCTAGACAGCAGCTGTGCCCCTATGACTGTTCACCTCACAGTCATTGCTGTGGAGGTTGAGTGCCTTGTGTCACTTCCATTTCCCCTCCTCTCTCCTTCCCCCCACACTGGATTGCTTCTTCTTGAGTAAAGTCATGGCACCTGATGCCTGTACCTTTGTTTTCTAGGGAAGATGAGCTGATACCCTAACATTGTGAACTTTTCTTAATATTTTCCATAAAACTAAAGCTTGGTTTAGCATCTGGTTTGTAGCCCAATATGTAGCAGTCAGCTCTCCATAGCTGAGCAAGACTCACTGGCTGCCCAGTTATCAAACTGGGACTTCCACTTCCCAAAGTCCTAAGTTTCTCTTCAGCCTCAGGGCTGCAACCTAACTTGCTAGACCCTCTAGTTCAAAAAGCAAGAAACAGTACTGAAATAAAAGGCTTTTATTTTTCTTCTATAATACTCATCTTGATCTAAGAAATGTTACTTTTTTTATTACATTTAAGCTTTACTGTCTGAACATATTGTATATTGTATATAATATTTTATATTGGTCATATGTGTTGTGGCTGTATATCTGTGAGCTAAGTTTTAATATGCATCCGGATGAGAGCCCAGAGCATGGTAGCTCATGCCCTTTGTTCCTAGCACACCTGTGCCCCCCCAGGAGACAGGGGGGATGGCTGACAGCCCTAAATCCTGTTTATAATAACAATAGGTTTTACTCCTGCTGGCTGAGTTTCCATGGTTTTGTTCCTGCCTGCTGAGCCCCCTTGTGTTACAAAGCAGCCCTGGATTGTATATAAGGTTGGATACTGAAATAAAGTTTTGAGATTTGCTGCGTGTGATTGTCCACCTGCCGCGCTCACCTTTCTTCAATTGAGCCAGGTCTCCTGCGGGCCAGAGAGACAGAGGCTCGCTTTGCAGGGGGCCAGGGACCCGTGCGGTAACCAACAATATGCCCCTCTGATTTTATTCTTATGTTCTCTCTCTCCACCCCCATTTTCCTGAAGTCCCTCCTCATTAGGGTTATTGGTATTCACTGTGGGGTGATTTGTATTCACTGTGGGGTCATAAATGCACCTGTCAATCTGTGGGAAGTACAATGGCTCAGGATATTCCTTTCCACCCTGTGGCTCTTACATTCTTTCTGCCCACTCTTCTGCAATGTTCCCTGAGGCTTGGGGGCATGGTATTGGTCTCCCTTGGTGTTCAGCTCTCTGCAGCCTCTGGTTTTCTGCTTTGATGTATTTTGAGTTTCCTCAGTGTCTACTGCAATCTTTCTGGGGGAGGTTTTCAGACTAGCAGTGAGAACAGCACTCATATTTAATACATTACTTCCTCTGTAAGGGCTCCTGGGACCTTGCAGATGAGACAGGGATGACAATGTTGGTTTTAAGTGTGAATACATGAGCATTGAACATGTTTTGCACCATTGGGGAAATTCCACAGTGTGTTGCCAGTATCTCTTCCTTCTGGTTACCGGTTATACTAGGGCTGCTGTCAAATACCGGAGATTGCAGCCTAAGCTACAGAGAGGCTACACCCATTAGGAGTTAGCCAAAATAGCAACGTTATCTCATTTAACCTATATTGATCTCACTCTCCAATTGAGATTCTGTTTGTGTTTTTCAGAAGGCAGTGAGAGAGCCAGGGACAACTCAATTCCACCAACAAGACATTGGATGATGGCTGATATCCTGGCAGGAGATGAACCACACCTAGCCTTCACACAGGTCCTAAGTGAAACCTATGAGAAAGTGATGAGACAAACAGGAGACCAATCACCAGAGAAGGTCTGATAACCCATGAAAGGTCAATGGAGACAGACACCATTGATACCCAACACAACCCAGGACAAAGATCCAGAGATATTTAAGATCTCAACAATGAAGCAGACTTAAAACTCACCCACTATGACTCAGGCAACTGAACAGAAGAGGGGGTGGATAGATTTTAAGAGCCATGATGGGGGAGAATATCCAGAGACATTGCTACAACACACAAAGGGGGAAGGAAAAAAAAAAGAAAAACTGGCCACCTCTGGTGCAGTTCATACCCCTAACCTATGGACAGATCCAGAATGCTCACAGAGGAAGGACCCCAGTGGGTAGGGGACAGAGAGGAGGGAAACGGGGACACATTCACAAGATTTGATCATACACTATATATACTTACTCATACTAAAGATATTTTTAAAAATAAGTGCAGAATGGGTAATGGGTAGGCTACAAGTGAGACATATCAAACTCACCTTGCTAATTAGTAGCATAATGTTTAAGCAATCAGAGAGTTAGATATTCAGACATGGCACATGGTTCTGGTTGCTCCCATAGTTTGGGCTGTCAGATGCTTGGGAGTGATTCAAATGGCTGAAGGAGTAACGTCACTTTGAATAAGATGATTCAAAGCTGGCCTCATTGTGGACCTTCAACTGGATATAGTGTGGCATCTCTGTGTAACTTGGGGTTCTCTCAGCATGAGAACTAAGTTCTAAGAGAAAATATTCTATAAGAATTGTCCCAGCGCCTCATTGACTTTTCTGACCTAGCCTGTAAGTTCTTGTGTGTTAGTATTAATGAGCAAGTGAACAGTCTGATTTCATGGGAAAGAAGAGAAAGAAGGGGCCTCCATGTCTTGGTGAGCAGGTGGTGAGGTGAAGGTTCCACAGTTGAAGACCACCTGGGGGGAAAGGTTTGTGCAGCCACCTGCCATAGGTAGCTGTGGAATGCAAGGATCAAGAGGCGGTCACAAAGTTGCATATTCGCTCTGCTTTTATGTCATTCTTCCCCTTGGGGAAAGCAAAGCTAGGGTGTTTTTTTAAAAAATAGAATTTTTCACCTTGGCAGAAAAATACAATACCCAGGGTCTAACTACTCACTCATTTTTTCTCTGTTTTTATATACTTTATGTACAACAATATTTATGTTTTATATTATGTTATGTATATTTATGCACAACAATAGTACATAATGTACAACAATATTTATGTTATGTATATTTATGCACAACAATAGTCATTGCTTTTAGTGTTTGAGGCTCCATGGAATTGAACATTGAGGTAGAGGCTTGTTACCACAGCCACAAAGAGGTTTTCAACATTCCAGCGCTCCAGAGCCCTCCTGTCTTCCTCTTCTACCTGGGACCCTGTCCCACGTGTAGCCCATGGCCAACCCTTACCTCCAGGTCAAAACTGCGGTTAGTGTTCAAAATGTTCCATGCATATCCTAGGGGACACAGAAGGGGATGCAAATGGGAAAACTAGAAATGACAGTTTCTTTTTCTATTTGTTCTCATCTGTTCACATTTCATTTTTGTTTAAGGTGCATCTTATAATACATGAGCACTGCTGAACACATATATAATTTATAAAGAAATGATCAAACCTGTATTGTGATGCTTGTTTAAAAATTGATCACTCATAAAGGAAAATATTCCGAAAACATTTTTAAAACTACAGACTTACATTAGTGCTAAAAGCAATTTCCTCTGGGGTAAAAGTGACATTGTTGTTTAGATCTGGCTGTTTCCTCAGCCAAATGGAAAAGTGAGTGAACTACAAGGAGGGAACAGAAAAGGTATAACTTTCTGAGTTTGAATTCATTTCCCCAAAGGATATTGTAAATATGACAATTACTTTAAATTTTTTTTATTTACTTGACAGACAGAGAGAGAAAGAGAGAATGGGCATGTCAGGACTAATGCTCTGCAAACACACTTTGATACATGTGTGAAGTTTGCATCTGGCTTTCTGTGGGCACTGGGGAATCAAACCTGGGGCCACTGGCTTTGAAAGCAAGTGCCTTTAACCAGTGAGCCATCTTTCTAGCTGCAGAGTTTTTCATATACAGAAGGCTTATGTGATACATGGAAGCAGGAGCCATTTCTGTCATTTATTCAAGTTTATGCTCAGTATAAATTGTGGACATAGACCAGACAATCATCAGTGTATTTTTTGGAGCAGGATATAAGCAGTAAACAAGTAAGGAAATAATTGAGAAAATTCCAGATAACAACCAGTTCTACAAAACGTGCTCTGAGTCAGTCCTGCAAAGATCTCCCCAAGAAGGCTGACGCTGAATTGCAACACAGACTCAGCCACACAACAACCAGGGAGGGTTAAGAACTCGACAGCGAATGAAAATACCACAGGGAGTTTTGTTTATTTTACTAATTGATGTTAAAAGAATGTATAAATTTTACAGTGCTTGGAAATCTTACAGTAAGCCTCTATGCTCGGCAACGTGGCAGTCAGCAGTCACCCATCGACTCAGAGAGGGGGCCTGGAGCTGCTCCTCAGCATCTAACACATTTTCACGCCCTTTAAGGGGGGGGGGAACTGTCAGTGAGAGCTTAGGGGGCCTCACTCCCTGGATGACTCCACGATGTGGGTGATTCTATCATTGGAGACCAGTGTCTGAATGAGCCCAGAGCAGCATGGCATTGAGGGCAGAATGACAAATAGGTCAGCTCCTTAAGAGTCTTTCTGGCTGTGTCCTCACTTGAGCAGAGCACTGCCTTCGTGGATGGCAGTTGGGGACCTATAAGGAGCAGATACCAAAGAAAACTGTAATGCAAAATAAGTTTTTCAGAAACCAATTCCATAAAAGATGGAGAGTGCGGAGCAAGCATAGGCAAAAGAAGCCAGAACACCAGGATGAAGATCACACACCGTGAGTGGAGAGGGAAAAGAGGGAAGATCCCTGAGAAAGTAGCATGGAGTCCAAGCAGGGAAGTGATAGAGCGTGATTGTTGTCAGAGGAATTCTGCTTTGAGCAGAAGCCAGCACGGTCTGGAAGCCCCCTGCTGTCTCTAGGGCATGCGCTTGGTGCCAAAGGAGAGTGAGGGGCACATTTCCCTGACCACTGCCTTGGCCTTGGCCAGCATCCCTTTTTCATATGGAGAATGCCACCCCTGGTTTCCTGTTCTACCTTGAAATGGATTCAATGAATCGTTTAGAAAAGAAATGTGGAGCAGTTTTGTTTCTGTGATACTTAAAGAATATCATCAATTACCAAGATAAAATTCATGGCCATTATTTTGCTAGTTAATTAAGGTATGTGTGTTGTTGAATTCTAGAAGGTGCAGAATGTGGCTATGAACTCAATTTTGGTTATAACCTCACACCAGCAAACATAGTCTGTAGCTGAGATGAGTAGCTTAGAAGTTTTTGTGATGGGAGTTTAGGGCCGATGATGGAAAAGTATCACAGACTTGCGATGTGGGGAAGCTGATGGCATCTCACCTCTCCCGGAAGTATTACAAAGCATTCATAGAACAACCTATCTTTATGTCTTAGGACTTAAGCAAATTTGGAGTAAGGTTAGTATTGACATGAGCGTGAGGCTTGAAGCTTGACTGGGCCCGTGGAGAGCTTGGGCAAACCTTCACCTCCAACTGGAAAACAGCACCCACCCTGCAGCAGGGATGCTTCTCCTATGGGTCCAGGGAAAGTCTTCCCGCTGCCCAAGGTCCCTTAAAGACACTGCCTACTTGAGATACACCTCCAGTTTCTGATTTGACTCTTTTTTGTCTTTTATTTCTTCTGAAGTCAATATTCCCGTTATTACTTATTCCTTTACCTTTCTCCAGACGCCATTAGTGAGTCTATGAAGCAGCACGTACTTGACTCTGTGGTGACCAGGAGACTCCAACTGGTTTTCTGACCTTGCCTGGGAAGTGTATGGACCGTTCAAGTAGCATGCAGTAAGTCACCGGGATGGCACTGCAGAAGGAAAGAGGAGCGGAGAGAATAAATTGAGTTATACTGGTGGCATGTTAACTGAGGTAGTTGATATATACAAGACGTTGTCTGAGTCTTTGGTAATTAAATTTTAAAGAGAGGTTTATCTAGTCCCTAGTAAATAAACATCATGATTGTCCACAAGAGGACTGATACATAGGATTTCTCACTGATACTTTTGGCTTGAGTCTGTTTTTAAGTCCTGAGCTAGAAAATTTGGTTCTTATTTCATCTCAGGTTTGAAGAGAGGATGATGTAGGAAAAAAGGAAATTGGTGTTTATAGTGAAAAGAGAGGAATCTGAGCTATATTGAGATTCTATTAAGAAGCAAAAGAAATCCTAGAATTTGAACTGTACAATCATGGATAGCATTTACTCTATCCTTTCATTTATCAGTTGCGGAGGCAGAGACTTACAAAAACTGAGCAGAAAGTTGACGCAAACAGAATGTTGAGTCCAAAGAACTGGGCCAACTTCCAGCTGTGTTAGTGATGATCTTTGTGACTTAGGTAAGTAGCTTTGATTCCAGAATCCTTCCCCTGTAATCTGGCCTTTCTCGTCATTGTACCCTGTCTCAAAGGTCAGAGGTGACTTTCAGACATGATGGATTCTTGCTGGTACTTTGATCATAAAGATAGATGCTGTCATAGTCAGCCACATGCCGCTGGGATGAATCTCCAAACCAGGCACAATTTGGGGGAGGAAAGTATTTATTTGTAGCTATAGATACAGAGGAAGTTCTAGAATGCAAAAGAGGCTGCTCCCCTTTCATAGGTCCATGCAGAGAGAGAAAACCATCACCTACACCACACACACAGAACAGGTAACAGGCAGGAGGGCAAGGAGAGTATCTCTTTCCCCTTTATATAGACTTAGGGTGGGTCTTACAACCCTTCCCCAGACTTAATGGCTTCCTGAGTCTCTGGAATTTCCTTCCTGCACTGCTCACACAGCAAAGGATGTTTACTTCCAGCTTCTTTGAGCTTCTTTACATCCTGCCCCTTGCTGAGAGGCTGCCTTCCTGTGAACATCCTCAGAGACCCACCCAAGATGATTAAAAAGATCAAGTTGACAACAAAACCTAACCATCACAGATGCAAGACATTCCTGTAGTTCAGTCTCTCTGTTCCTAAAGCGGCGTGTCTAACAGGTGAATGCTGATTCTCTTCCACTTCTCAGGGAGTGCCGAAAATGTCTAGGCATTGTGCTATATTTCCCAAAAGTCTGGTTAAAATTCATCTCCTGTCCCTTCCTAATGCAGAGCTCTAATTAAAGCCAAGCAGAGCATCCTAGAAGATTCATTGTTCATTCCTGTTCTGGAAGTGTTTCTCTGGATGATCTCATTTGATAATTTTTGGGTGGGGATACAGATGGGTCAATTCACATTTGAAAGCTTCCATCTGGATTATTGGCTTTAAAATGAAAAGAACTTCCCCTACATCTAGCACAGAGAGGACTGCCTACCAAATGCAGGGATGGAAAAGTATTAGACGAACACTGACTTGATAAAAACTGGAGCTAAGCATCAATGAACTAAATGTACTAGTGATGATGACAACATGATCGGGATCATAGAGGGACATCCGGTTAGCAGTGGGTTAATAGAAGCTGCTGAACGGTGAGACAATGACTGTGGTCACCTCCCCCAAGTCCATGACAGTCCTCAGGGTTTAAAATCTCTCATGGCCTCTTTAAGTCTTCTTTCTGTCTGTCCTTCAGATGAATGCAATGTTCATCCTGTCTCTTAAGCTGTACTTAAGATCAAATTATAATGATGGCTTTTTAAAGCACCAAAGTGTGGCTTAATCTTGAGTTAGAAGCACAGTTTGGATTAGATCTGGGGTTTCTTTCTTTTCTTTTTTTAGAACTGTGGATTTCTGATAGCTGATTTAGTTCTTTTTTAAGCTTTGGGGAGAAAGTCATAAATAATATAACTTGCAGAGTTGACAGCTAATGTTTACAAACAAAAGGACCCCTGGCACCTTATCATCCTTCTTGGAAAAACAAGTAAAATTTTGAACATTTACTGTTATTCTAGTCATAGTTTAGCATTTAGAAAGCCAGTGAGCCTAGGGGCCAAAGGAAAAGGCCAGGGATTAAGCCAAGCTGTTTCTCTATAATGGAGGGATATAACCATCAAATTCAGCCATAGAGATTTTTATCACTCCTTTTTGTCCCAAGAGAGGATGGCTATAAAGTAGCTAAGACCTGGGAACACTTAGTATGAATCCTCATAAATAAATCTCAAAGCTTTCCTGGGATTAGGGAGCAGTACCTACAGGAGAAGAATAATTCTCGGTTATTAGTCATTAATAGTGCTTGGTCCTCAGTGACATTCAGATGGTTTCCTCTAGCGTTGTTCTGCTCAAACCTATGGTTATTTGAGGAGGACCCTGGAAATACACGTTCCATTTTGTGAGATGGAACCACAGACTTGCTAATCACCATCACTGTTATCACTGGAGATAAAGAAATTTAACAGTCGCACTATTTCTGTTTCCTGCTTCCTGTATAGTGACACAGGGCCTGCCTTGGCCATTTACTTTGAGTGGAAATTCAATGGCATTGCTGGGGATTATATCGATCCATCAACTAGCTCAAAGCTAGTAGCTCTTAGCTCAACATTAATAGATAAAAATATAATTAAAATGTCTGAGAATAATGACAACTCTGGGGGAAGGGCTAGGAGTCTTCGTTCTCCAAAGTTGGTCTGCAAGTTTCACATTTGGCCTTTTGAGGAAGGGTGTGTGATTTTTACTGGTATTCTATCTTACATCTATTTAGCAAGTATTCCTAGCTCTGAAACAATGACCCAAAGCATGTTAATAGTCTTTTCCATGTTTTCTTAATTGAGAAGACTGAGGGAGCAGAGTCTTCACAGATATTTCCTAGACCTTGAACTTCACCTAGGAAGTTCATTTAGTGTACACTTATTGAGTATCCGAAGCACTGAGTCCAGGCTGAGAGTCTACATTGGAGAAGATTTTCTTGGCATGTTTAACAGAAAAGCACCCAGAGTTTCTAGGCATTATGTATATTTCTCAAAATCTGGTGTTAAAGTCTGTGTGTTCTCTCAATGCTGTTAAACCATGTACCTGACAGAATGGCACTTACTGTCTTTGTGGGCACCGTCTCTCTAGATAGTTATTTAATACAAAGACCTGCTATGAGGCATTGAACCTACACAATAGGACGTGAATGCTGGAGAAGAGTAGAGACACCAATGAAAGTTCAGAAAATGGTTTGGTAATGGAAAAAGTAACACTTGAGCTTGATCATAAAGGGTAAAAGATTTTTCCAGGTAAAAGTGCTCAGAGTAAACAGCCTGTGTGAAAACAGAGAGATGCAAGACAGGGTTAGCATACTGTGTACTAGGTGACTGTCACTAGATGTGTTGGCTGGGCCAGTTGGTGGTGGGCAGGGTTCTCTATCAGGCTATCCCTGTTTGGTTCAGCTTGTTCCCAGCTTTCTTGTTGGTGGGCCAACTGGAGAGTTATTGCTATCTTGTTCAGCCTCCTTTTTGGGTATTGTAGGTGAAGACAAATGAGGTTCTAAGTACCAGTGCATTTGAAGTTCCAAATGGACAGAGCTCCCTCACTTTCTTTTTCTCATATTGCATAAAAGTTTTCTTTCATTCCAGGTACATGCTATTCCAAATAATTCTCATTTTCTTCTGGGCACTGCTTATCCTATGAATTGAAGTTATCAGGGCAGGAAAAGCAAAGCCCAGTAAACTTTCAAAGCAAATCCCTATGTACAGCTTTCTCTGATTAAAGATTCTATGTTGAGATACTTCTGAGAATTCAGAAGTAGACTGAATGCAAAGCTGTGTCAGGTGAAAGTACTGGTCTACTGACACATTGAATATGATCACACCTCTGACGTGGCTTCTGTGTTTTCAGTAAGTTATGTTTGTTTTTTATATGTTCTTGTTTAGCCTTTGTAAAACATCTCAGTCATTTGGAAAAAATGAAAAACAATTTTTGTGGTGTTAATTTTCCTCATGCTCTGTGAATGAATGCATTTAAGCAAAAGTGTTCACTTTATGGCACTTGTGCCGCCCTTTTGTTGAAAGGTGATAGTGAAGATGCAGAGCTCCGTGGGGACAGTTATTGCTGATATCTTATTTAATCAAATGATGTGCTCTATTTTATAGCAACACTATAAATATGCTCCCCTTTTCTGGACTCATTACTAACCAGGAAATTGACAGGGTTTGGGGTCACAGACATCCTAGACAGTGTCAACTTTAATCTTCCTTTTATAATGGTTTAGAAAGAAATGTGTTCACTTCATATTCCATACCCCATGTTAAAACAATTTGAGTGTGATCTGGTGTTCTTTCTTGGTGATTGATCAATAAATATTAGATGTTGTTATTATGATCTATACTGGGTTCCACTGTCTCACTTTCTGACATTAGATATGAGTCATAAAATACTACAAATCAATGGGTTAAATGTAGTACTGGGTACTAGTGATCTCTTGGTATGGTAATTACTGATTGTGGTAACTATACTTTTTTGTTATCTCTAAGTTAGTGAGCATCTTACTTCTAAATTCATTTATTGGTTCCTTGGAGTTGCTGTTCTCTCTTATTGTTGGATTAGTTTATAAAACTAGCCTTCATATAACTTCTAGTTTCCTCTTAAGAAGTTAGCCTGTGAATCAGGTGATACGAACGCATTAACCATGTAGTGTGCTTATGAACTCAGTCCTAACCTTAAGGAAAGCTCAATCTTCTAAAGTCAAATTTAGGAGCAACAAATTTAGAAATGGTGACTGGAATGGTTCGAATGCTCTATTTGCCTTATTTGGGTTTTGTCATTCATTGGTTTCCATGACAGAAATTCAGTAGAAAGTATCTGGATTTTAGTATGGTGCCAAAAAAGAGGAACCATAAGCTATACTTTGTGCATGTGCAGCGCACATGAACTATCTCTGGATAGTTTTTCTCTACTCTTTGCTGATGATTTGCCTGTTCATCCAACATTAATGAATATATTCCATTTTCATTTCCAATCTTAGGCTCTCCTTGAGCCACCTAGGTGGTCTGCAAATACCACTTTATGTTAATGATGATACATTAAAAAATAGCCTATTGTTGGCTTTGGATTTAAAAATTCTGGAGTTTTCAGAGAAACAAAAAGGACTCTTGCCTAACCAAAAATATGACTTTCTTTGTTTAGAAATAAAGCTTTTCTTTAGGCGGACTCCCCGAAGAGCGAGCTCACTGAGATGAAGGGGTTAAAGACAGCGAGTCCACATAACACCTGCGCTAGAGATCCGCTCTGGCCCTGTCTACTGTCCTCCTCGGCCTTCCTCACCCGGCTCGTGGCCCAGTGGTGACCGGCATGGATGGTGTCCATCCTTTGCTCCGGGAAGACATCCTTCCCGTCTTTGCTACTCTTGCTCTCAGAACTCTAGGAAAAATGTCCATTCACCCAGAAACCTTCACACTTTTCAGTTTTCACAACATTTCTCAGTCATATCTGTTGTTTTCTCGAGTTTGTGCCAGACTCCAGTTACACCTCCGTTGCTGCGCAGGAACTGCTGTTTGCCATGTCCTTAGACTGTGAGCCTCTAGGAGACAGAGAGCAGCTTTCCGGTATGTACTTGCTGGTGCACAGTAGAGACTATTGCAGTTATCTGAATCTATTGCAGTTATCTGAATTCAAAAAGAACTAAATACACATTCAAAGACTATTAACGTGTTAGCATCAGCACTGAGCTCCTCCTCTAAGAAGTATTTTCAGCTCTACTTTCCTGATCCTCTTAATTGCTTCAATAAGAACATACCTCGTTTTCTGCAGTATAATTCATTATGCTTATATTTATTAAAGTTTATTATATTTATTAGCTTGGCATAAATACAGCACAGTACAGTAACATTTAAAAGAATCAAATTCATTATGGACCAGGGAAGATGTAGTTCTAAGGTATTTTTAGAGATCTAATGAGAGTTCTAGCCAATAAGCTTAATACAGAACAAAATTAATGCAGTTTTATGTAACTTTGTATATTATTTGCAGAAAATTATGAATAAGAGGCATGGGTGCCATTGCATGTCTTGTTGATAAGTTGTAGGTGAACTTTGGCTACTGTTCCACAAACAGCGTTTTAAAAGATTTTGTAAAGAGTTTGGAATTATATATATATGTATATATTATGTTTATTATGAATTGGTATATACATTGTATGAGCAAATATCTTTTAAGTGAGGAATTGAAAGCAATTGGGGCTTGTCACAGGAAAAGTCTTCATAGACACATAATGTTTGCCATAAATGCTATTTTAAAGGATGCTTTATGCTTTGTGGGTCAGTGGGTAAGTGTAAGGAATGGGCTGCTGTTCATAAGACGTGTATAGGAATGAGTTACTTCCATCAATGAAAAAAAAAGCTTTCCATCAGTCTCTGCCTTACTTCACCAGGAAAACTTAAACTAAAGTATCCCTTGGGGGGGGTTTCCCATTTGTTGAGGTGATGGGATTCAGATGAGTTCTTTTCTTGTTGTTGTTGTTTGTTTTTAAACAACATTCTTTTTATTTAAAAAATAATATATATATATACATTTATTGTCCATAACGAATTACATTATTTAGTGCAAACAATTCCCCGATGCCCCCCCCCCTGCCCATCCCCAGTCACCTGGATATCATCCTCCGTGGGTCGTCTGGATCCGTCCTTGTGGCAAGGGATCCTGTATATCTTAGTACTCATCCCGGTCTTCCTGGCCCAAGTGTGTTGTTACTGATGGGTGCCATGCCTCCGGACAGTCTCCCCCACCACGGCTCTCACAATCTTTCCGCCCCCTCTTCCGCTCAGTTCCCTGAGTCATGGTGTGTGAGTATTAAGGGTGCTTTAATGTTGTGAGCTTAGGGGTCTTTGGGTGAAAATTGTTGGTTTCTGTCACCCTGGCTTATCCTGTGACTGTGGGTCCCTTGTTCATCCTGTCATTCTCTAAGGGGTTCCATATGGATCCTCCACGATATGACTGTGGTGGCTCCTCTCTTGCCAGGATCTCAGCTATTTGCCTATGGTTGGATGGTAGGATTAGATAGGCCACAGCTCTCTCTCTGTATCCTGAAAAATACAAACACAATCTCCATCGGAGAGTGAGATCAGTACAGGTTAACAAATACACACAATTCTGGCTTACCTAGATTCTATTTTTAGTAGCCTCCCCGTCAATCGCTCCCATAATGCATCTTTTCCTGTGAGCCCAAGAGTACGGGATCCAGTCGCCTTGAATGCCCAGTTCCAGTCAAGGGCTCCCCTCCCTAAGTGTAATATTTGGCTGAATTTAAAAGCTGTTGATTGTCTCCCCCAGGCCCAGGTTTCTCCATTGCACAAGTGCTCCTTTCTTGGTTCACTGTTCTCTCCCAGTAAGAGGTATGGTCAGCCTATTCATGGCCGCAGACTGTGTTTTATGCCAGCGGTCTCTGTTTACTCCAGCTGTCGTTGATCAGCTTGATCAGATGGGTTCTAAAAGAGCTTCCAATTGGAAGATAAGATGTTCTTTCTCTGCTATACTCCATAGCTTAGTTGGAGAGAACTCTGTGGACAAGGGTGGACCTGAAGAGCCTTTTGCCTGGATGGAGAGAAGTGCTTCACAGAGAACTGGACTTCCTTTGCTCCTAGCTCTGTATGCAGGAAGCATGGATGGGAAAGAGCTAGGCTTTCCAATGGCAATCCATCTGGAAGAGAAGAAAATATCTCTCTGGTGGATATGAACTGTGAAGAAGGAAAATGACATCACTCTATGTCACATGACTCTGCACCTGGAGAAATAGCAGGGCTTTATCAATAGAATGTTTGGAGTGGGGGGTCCAAATGATAAAGAAGTGTGACTTTCATTTGAGAGAATCATGATGCTTTAGCTGCGTGGTCCATGGCTCCCAGCCCAGCAGGTGAGTCTGAGACAATTGATCGCTTCTGACACCTGGCAGTTGCAATAATTCTGAGCTCGTGTGGTGGCCGATGCAGCAGACAGCTTCATTGCTGTGTGGGCTCCTCTTTCACTCAACAGCAGACCATCTTCCAGAAGCCAAAGACGAGTGAGAAAACAACTTAGGTGCAAGACTGTCCTCTTTCTTCTGTCTTACTGGCTGTAGTCTATGTGCTCTGTGGTCTTCCCTTGGAACTACGGGGCAGAAGTCACTTGACTCCAACCATACCTAAAATGATTTTTGAAACAGTGACAAAACGCTCTCAGTAGCTATGGCAGGCTTCTGTCATCCGAATGTGCCTACACTGAGAAGAGAGGCAGACATAGGAAAGCTGTCTCTCACAGAAGCTCCCAAATGGAGGGGTGAACAATAAGAGACCTGACTCAAGAGAACTGGAAGGTGAGGACTGACCACAAGTTGTCTTCTGCTCTTGCGTGTCTGTGCTCATACCCACAAGCATGCATACATACATCAAATAGAGAAAATAAAAATAAAACTATACAGTTATGTATCACTAAAATGACACTAAAGTGTCCAAATCTTCAAATTGCTAAGCAATTTGGTTTCTGCATATCTCTAAGTAACAAAATATATCGATTATTTCTTCTTCGTGAATAAAAGGAAAAGACACACTTCTCCCCCAATATCCTAGTTTGGTTTTCCTTTCTGAAGGTGTCAAGTGTCCCATGAAGCTGGGAGTCTGGCCAGAATTCCTGAGCCTCAGTGATGTATTCAAAGCAAATAATATTCCTTCATCTGGGGACTTGGTAAGTGTAATGCTTTGGGACATGGAACTTTCTGAGCAACTGCTGACAGGTCAGATGACAGAACCTGGAAGTGTTGGGAGGCTATCTCCCATGACCAGAAATGGTAAATGTGTGAAGATAGATCTGCTTACCCCGATTTGTCTATACATATACATATATTTGAACATAAAGAATATGTGGCAATTTTAAAAAGAGCCAGGAGTGATTGAAATGAAAAGCCATGCTTTCTTGATTAATTGCTTGTTGAGCTAAAAGTCAGCTGAGCTGCTTAGAAGAATGAGGGAGAGTGTGAGGTCAGATCAGGAAACTGAAGGCCTCTGTGTGTCACTAGGCCACAGGCACAAAGGACTCTGTTGAGATGGATCTGAGGAGAATACGAAACCATTTTCTTTCTGTTTCATTCACCCCAAAGGCTTCAGATCTAACACTTCCTGGGTTACCTGTAGAGGGGCTCAGATGTGAGAGGACTACTGGTGTGCGCTGTATGGTGGTCTAGGAGGCCAGTTATCAAAGGGACACTTGGTCCCAACAAAGGGGAGAGTCTGGACCATAATCTGGCCTGTGAGAGAAATCATCGATCCATTGCATAGGTCCCAGGCGAGAGACAGAGGTATTAACACTCGCGTCAAGAAAACTATCTGTTGATGTGAACACCACAGCCAAGAGAACTGTAAATATTGGATGAAACCTAAATGAACCAGTTTGGGACCATCCTTGGAAATGATATAGATGCAGTCAGTGAGGAAAAGTAGTCTGCATCCGACTTCAACCAGAGTCCCTGCCTGGAGGGAAAGACACAACCATAGCAGGTATTCCCCATCCTCGAAAGCCAAGGACACATTGCTGGTCCATGTGGGAAATCGGGTAGGCAAAGCTTTGAATACTAAAGTTTGAAGCTGGGTTGGGCTATGCCTTAATAATTAAGATGTTATAGACTTGCTGAGAGATGGACAAACACAGCACGTGCCGAAGCAGTGACTAAGGCTCTCACCATTTCCATTGGAGATGTTGAGGGTGAGTCTGCAAGCAGGACACTGATTTTAACATCCTTGCCATTCCTTTTGCACTCATAACCTGGTCACTTTGACTCCCTTAAGGCCTTTATTCTCTGCCAAGGAGGATTTTTGGAGCCTCCTTTTGAAGGAAAACCCAAGAATAACTCTTAATTTTCCACATGACATGAACCCATTGTCTGGTGATTCTCATCACACTGTGTGAGATCCTGAAGCAAATGGTTCTTCTCTTAGAGGAGGTTCCTGTGCTGATTGTTTTTGTGATGCATCGAGCTGAATTCCGAGTGTTGGATAATTTCCTTAATTTAACTACGGTGTTGGTGTTCTGTCTTCCCAGAATGATAAGTGTACAGATAAAAATATAATTGCAATATAACATTTTATTTAAATATCAGTGTTTAAAGTAGTAACACAAAGATTGTGATTGTCTTACCATCATAAAGCACCATAGAAATGGAGCTTGGAGAAAACTAGCTTTAGCTTACTTTTTGTAGAGATTCCTTCAGGTTGTTTATGTGTAAACAAATTCTAGGAAAGCTGCTGACCAGCCAGTGGCCAATGGCTTACTGGAAAGTAATGATGAAAGGTGGTTGGAGGAATGCCTGTCTTGACGCTTGCCTGGGGAAAGTACAGAGAACAGGACGACAGGCTTTGGTTGCAGTCTTGACCCCTACACTTGTTCATGTTGTGATTTCATCCAATGTCTCTGCTCCTTCAGTGAGTCTCAATGGTTTCCCGTTTCTTCCAAGTTTGGTATCCTTTTGATATTTTGAGATTCAGTGAGCAAGCATGTAATGAATGGTCATTGTAGTTAGACAGTGGACTCTTTCAATAGTGCTGGGCTTAATCACAAAATCAATCATTCAATATTTATGAAAATAATTTTCTTTGATCCCTAAAAGTCTTCCACTATGAGGTTTCTGGGATTAGAGGTTAGGTCTGGAAAGATCATCAGCATTTGCAACACTGAATTTGTCTGTGAATTCCTCATTATGCTCCTTACTCTCCCCCCTTCTGACCATAAAAATACTGCATCTGCTGCATCCACTTCCAGCAAGGCAGAATGGACTGATAAAACTCCTGTGATCACAGGGAGATGGAATGTTGCAGGGTCAGAGCCAAATTACCTTGAGTCAATATTAGCCCCTAAGTAGCCATTTATCACTCACCTCTGTGTCTGAGCTAACATCCACGTAACTACCAGTTCATCAAATGAGACCTTATTGGAATGTTCTGAGAGACCGCCAGCTTCTACCAACCCAAGGGCTAAGAATGTCATCAGATAACATCCGAAGCCTATGGTGGAGATGTCCCTGCTTTGATGTAACCTGCCTACCTGATGGTCAGCCAATGAATTTGCAAAGTGCCTTGAATTATAACTTTCTGTAATCATCAAATCTCTATGAAATTGTTACCATGCAGGAACATGGAATTGGAGGAACCTAAATGTGTTCCCAGGCCAAGGTCACTCATATTTGATTTGACTCGAGAATAAACTACTGCTAATCCTCTTTGTGGTGAGAGCTGTGTCATTTGCTTCCACAGTTACTAACCTTATGTGTGGAGTAACTGCTTCCCGTCCAGATAACAGGCATCTCTTTTACTTAGGGAAGCTGCATGTAGATTTCTGGATGCTCAGGAGATAGGAAATAGACATCCTCTCAGAGTAATTTCCCACTTCATGAGTTGTTACTTAGAATTTGAAAGACTTTCATAGTCCTTAAAACAAGTGGATTATTGTTTTTTATTCCTTTTTGTTTTGTAATGAGGATGCATTCTTTTTATTAAGGGCCGATAGAAACTAACATTTTTCCACCCATAAATTTAGCATCTCATGACACAGAAAGAATTACAATGGTAGGAAGAAAGGGACCTGTGCAAACAAAGCCAAGTCATAAAATGTAATAAAAGAAAAGCAGGCAGCTTATTGCAACTGTAAAAAAGAAAAGAAAATATCAAGGAGGCCTGAATTATAGGGAATGATTATTGCTGTCTGTTGTAGAAACTGGAGCAGAAGAGAGGGAATGGCTGAAGTGGCTTATTTGGCAAACTGTATGAAGAATCCTTCTCTTTTGCCTACATAGCATAACATTTCTTGGTCACCATATCCCCTTACACTAAGGGTTTATAAGAATTTGAATAAATTATATGTGTAAGAAATACATTCTGATGACCGTTATTCTAGATGCAAGAGCAAAAGCCAGGAGCTGTGAAAGGAATTTATCAAAAGGTCCCCAAGATCAGAACAGGAAAATATGCACATCTCCAAACTTCTCATTTCCTAAATTCACATTTATTCACAAATTCTGTTGCCATAAGTGGACTTTAAATTCTAATTAGAGAAACTTTAATTTTCATCATAGCTTTCAATTTCAGGCAGAGTATTCAATCACTAATTCACTATTCACTCACTCATCAGGAATTTCCTGAAAACCTATCATGGGCCAGGTATAGGTTTATGTGCTAAGATTATTACAAGGTTGGGCCAGATATGATCCCTACCATCAAAGAGACTTTATGTGTAAGGGGGTGAGTAAAGAAACATTAGAGACTAAAATAAGCATTTTATTAATTAAATATGATTGATATACAAGAAGGTCCTATACTTATAT
>PVHP010014100.1:0-39651 GCA_004024765.1 Zapus hudsonius | reverse complement strand
ACTCCACTTCCAAAATAAATTTTAAAGGTCGGTTATAAATACATTTTGTATTTGAAGCTGCCAGTTCAGAACTAATTAAGCCTTTTCACAGGAATAGAAAAAAATAAATTATAGTTACTAATCATTAAATTTTAAGTAAAACATGAAGTCTTGAAATTTTAAAAAACATGTCACACTGACCACAATCATAATATTATGTAATTCAACCACTTATTTACAATAGCTTTTTGGTGAATTCTCAAATCTATGAATCACAGTTTATTCATCATTTCAAAATGATGATAATAGCACATGCCCTGCTCACTCTGTAGGTTGCTGGAAAGATTACCTATGATTATATAAGAAAAAAGACTTTTGATCACTTATCTGCTTGTGTATACAAATATGACAACTGGTAACAAAGCTAGGTTCTATTCCTTTATGAAAACCAGAACATAGGTCTAACAGAAGAATCCACATAGAGTCTAAATCTCCTCCTTCTCTCCCAATAAGTATTTTGTGCTTGGGACATGATGTACTGAAAAGACCAAAAACCATGTGACATGCAAAGAGTTCAGAGCATGACTGTGTATCCATGATCCTTCAGAACTGGGAATATGTAAGATTTCTTGAAAATGCTCAGCTATGTATGCACAGAGGTTCAGATGCAGTACCACCTCCAGCATTCTGTATTTCTAATACAAGAGAGCAAAATTAGGGTTGGTTGACTGAAATGGAAAATAGGGTTCATCCATCCATTACTGCATTGGTCTGCTAATGGGGTATCTGTACTTATATGGAGCTGGATCCAATCTCAATGTGTCTCTATTCCACCTTGTCTCTTTCCCTTTTTCTCTCCTCATCCCCTTTCCTTCCACCTACCTACTTTTCTCTAGACATGTTCCTTAGTAGGCATGCGTTCTATTCATAGCAATGAATTATACATGAGTCTCTTCCAGGAATAACCCTCATTTGATCTTTCAATAATTGGCCATCTTTATGTGACATTCATCTTGCCTACCACTTGAAACCTTTTATGTTTTTGTCATATTAGCAATATTATAATGTTCCATGTTACAATATGCTCATGATGTGGAAGGTTTAGCATGTTTTTATTCTACAACAAAGATAAGTACCTCTCATGGCAATAAAAACAAAACTGTACACTTTTGTATTAATCTTTATTCATGGCACAAAAATAAAAGGCAATTCTGCCCAAGAAAGCAGAGTTGACTCTGTGAAAAGATATTAACTATGAAAAATTATATAAAGCATACAAATATGTGTGAATGAATGGCTAAGAAGGGAGATTTATTTACTGTTCATTGACATGATTACTTTTATAATTATGGTACATGTAATGAACAGCATACAGGTAAAAGAAAGCAAGGTAAAGGTCAATGAGATTGCAGCTCTGAGGAACAGGTTCTGTGTTCCTCTAGAGCTTACTTTCCAATACTGTGCTAATAATGTGAAATGAGTTTTCATCATTTTTTAAAGTCTATTGTTATTTGCTTTATTACATAACTAATTTTAGATGTGTTGCAGTCAGCTTCTCATTGCTGTCACAAAGGAAAGGCAGCATGTGGAGGAAAGGGTTAATTTTGGCTTACAGACATGAGGGAAAACTCCATGATGGTAGTGAAAACAATGGTCTGAGCACAAG
The DNA here is from genome assembly GCA_004024765.1 of Zapus hudsonius. Classification (NCBI taxonomy): domain Eukaryota; kingdom Metazoa; phylum Chordata; class Mammalia; order Rodentia; family Dipodidae; genus Zapus; species Zapus hudsonius. Next base: position 38,006 of record PVHP010014100.1, on the reverse strand, counting down.
CTACACATCATCTCCTGGCCAACATCGGGTGGACAGCAGCAACAGGAGAGTGTGTGAAACACTGGCAAGGGGAAGCTGGATATAATACCCATATGCCTGCCCCCAACAACACAGCTTCAACACGGTTCCAATTCCAAGATTGCCATCAGAGGGGGATCAGGTGTTCAGAAAAAGAATTTATGGGGGATGCCTGAATCAATCCACCACATTCCGCCCTATAATAAAATGATATCTGTACATGATGTAAAATTCAATGCATTCAGCTCAACTCCAAAAATCCCTATAGTTTTTATCAATCCCAATGCTGTTCAAACATCCCCATAATCTAAGGTCTTTAACTGAACCTTAATACAAAACAAACAAACAAAAACAGATATAATGGAAAAGAATAAATATTCACAATACAAACGGTGGCATTGGGCATAGCAAAGACAGGTTAAACCAATACAAGATTTAAAACAAACAGGGCAATCATCAAACTCTTAACTCCAAGTCTGATAATTCTACTCAGTGACAGGTCTCTGGAGTTCCATTTCCACCCTTCCAGCTTGTCTACTCACAGTTGGGGAAACTTCATGCAGTACTGACAGCTCTCCTTGGCAGCCATCCCATATTCCTTCACATTTTGTGGGGCCTCAAGTGCAATCCATGGTTCATCCTCATGGCTCCATTGGGCTTCTACACAGGGCCTTTAACAAACCTGCTTCATATTGCCCATGGTCATTTCCAAAAAAAAAAAAAAATGAAGCTGGGTTGCACATCCAATGACCTACATTTTCTTGCATTTGTTATACTCCATAGTAGCAGGTGGCCACCAATTTATTAATCCGGGGGGAACAAAGCCAGCTTTGAAGAGCAGGGAAACTTCAACATTCAAGCCCCCTACTTCAAGAGTCTGCATTCTTCCTGCAGATCACCTGGCACAATCTCAATGGTTATAATCTTGAAAAAAAAATTGCAGTTTAACAGGCAGCAGTTTTGGCCTGGAGATTTCATGTCTTTCTATGCAATATCTATCTGTCCACACCAGTCCATTTTTATGCAATGAGACCCTGCATAAATTCTCAGGTCACAGGCAAGCAGAATGCAGCAAGCCTCTCATACAAAACTGCTTCTAGATCAGTCCCAACAAAGTTCTTTCTCACCGTTATAAGCCAAACCTGACAGTCCATATTTGTGACTGCATTCAAGTGTTTCCAAATCTGACCACAATCCATCAAGCTGTATTTACAGCACTGCAAGGAATCTCTTTAGGCTAAGGTTTCAAATATTTCCATATTCTTCCTGCACATTCAAAAGGCCAAAGCCACAGAATCAGGGTTTTAGCTGTAACAATCCTAGTCCTTAGTACCAATTTAGGAGGTATATAATTACTGTATTACTTCACTTGGCATAGACATATCTGTAGAGATTGTCTATGCGAGTATATTGCAGGTGTGTGAATATATTAGGGTATCTGGAACTGGAGTGAAGAACAAGAACGGAGAAGATAAGAGCCATTTTCTCAGAATAGAGAGTCATGAATGATGGTGAACACGGTAGGCTGCCTAGTAGTCGCAAAAGGAGAGCAGGCTGAAAGGAAACTTGCCATATACTAGGATAATCCCAAAATAATGAGTCATAATACTCTACGTGTAAAGAGTGTACCTCATGGGGCTTTGTGTGTTAAGGAATTATTTATGGTTTTTAGTAGAAATTCTAAAAAGTGTGGGAAAATAAGTGAAGGGGCATAAAATATAAAGATTTCATCTATTTATTATTTCTATCCTTGTCTAATTGCACTGAGATATTAAATCTTTTAAAAATGTTATTATTTTTAAATTTATTGCAAGCTTTAGTATTCATCCAAACACCATATTTCAACTTATCATTTTTTAAAAATTTAAGTTAAGTTATTTAAGAGAGAGAGAGAGAGAGAGAGAGAGAGAGAGAGAGAGAGAGAGAGAACGCACTCCAGGGCCTCCAGCCACTATAAATGAACTCCAGACACATGTGCCCTCCTGTGTATCTGGCTCTACATGGGCACTGGGGGATTGAACTCGGTCCTTCTGTGTTGCAGGCAAATACCTTAACTGCTACACAATCTCTTCAGCCCCAAAAATATATTATTTATTCATGAGAGAGAAAGAGAGAGAGAAAGAAAATAAGAATAGGTAAGCCAGACTTTCTTGCCGTGGCAAATGAACTCCAGATGCATGCATCACTTTGTGAATCTGGCTTTAGGTGACTATGGGGGAATTGAACCTACAGCTATTGGGCTTTGCAAGCAAGCACCTTTAATTGATTTACCATCTTCCCAGCTTGATTTATTCAATCTCAGCCAACCGATGAAAAGTGGGTTTGTTTTGCAGTAATGGGGATGGCAATACAGTAAAATATTTTTTCTCCTTTATTTTCTCTCTCAACTGGAAAAGAAACCATTTTTCTTGAATGACTCAGAAGCATTTCTAGAGTTTTATTTAAGGTTGGTAATTTGATACCTTAATTTGGTGTATTTAAAGTTTTAAATAGAGTTGACAATTTGTCCAGTACTGTCCAGTAAAGTTTCAGCCACTCTGCTAGGAAAGTGATCCGAGACTTTCTGCTTCACAGATCTTTTCAGGATATCATTTTATCTCAGATGGACAAATGGCTGTTTCCTGGTATCAAGTTATACTCATAAGCATTGCTCAGATTGCTAGGCTAATAAAAAGGCAATATTTGGTTTTACCCTTCATTCTGCCACAACAAGTTGTTGTTCTCTGGATCTGAATGCTTCAGTTGCCTCTCATGCCCGTGGCTTCCCTATGGTTTTGTCCAGCCAGCTGTGTTCTAACTTACTTTCCATTTTGTCTTGAGAACACTAATATGTAAACAAGTTGCAAATTGTTTATATTTGTTATATTCCAGTTAGGTTATACTCTTATGTAAAAGTGGTTGCTGTCATGAGTATAATTACTTCTCTCTCTTTCAACTTGACTCACGATGAAAATGTATTTCCACCTTAAACTTGTAGGGGACATTTTCAAAGTCCTTTGAACATCCCAAAACTAAGTTGAATGCTGTAGTTTGTCTCAACATGAAGAATAGTTCAGCTGACCTAGATCATTTCTGTGGGAATTAGGCCAGCATTACTCCAGACAGAGAGTGAGCACTGAGTGGACTTGGGATTTCATGAGGTAGGCCATGATCTTAAACTTGAAAAGTAGATTATGATTAGTAACTATTAAGACATACACATGTCCCATATTTAACCACTTGACATGTTGATCAATACATTATATTGCCTATAGATGTCAATCCTTTGTTTTAAGGAATCTGAGGAATATATGACTTATACAGCAACTCAGTATATGATTTATAATTCTTTTTAAAATATCTTTATTAGGAATAAGCATATACATTGTATGAGCAAATCTTGTGACTGTGTCCCCATTTCCCTCCTCTCTGTCCCTTACCCACTGGGGTCCTTCCTCAGTGTGCATACTGGATCTGTCCATAGGTTAGGGGGTATGAACTGCAGCACCAGAGGGAGACAGTTTTTCTATTTTTCTCCCCCCTTTGTGTATTGTTGCTGAGGGAGGCAATGTCTCTGGATATTCTCCCCACTCTTCATCTTAGTTTTCCATTGTTTATCTTCCTTGAAAATTATGTATGAAGACTACTCCATTTCCTTGACATTTATATTTATGAAATTGAGAAAAACTTTTATTTTTATATGTTTTCCCCAATACATCGTGGAGTTGGTTTTTTCAAACCAAATTCCTATTTTGTTTTTCTCAACAGTTAACTTGAAAGTGTGAACAATTAGTTTAAACATTTGTATTGAATACCAGGCATCAATTTTGAGCATTTAAAATGAAACATAGTATGACTTTCCTTTTCCTTAGAAAGGATTATTTGGGGGAAATATACTATGACATGCAATTGGAGTGGTAGTGGTGAAAGGGTATTCTTGTTTTCCATGAGGAAGAAAGAGAACAGATCCTAGCTCTAAAGATAATTCACACAGTCCAGGGTGTCTCAGTGTTCCATGGTAATGTTTATTGCACTGAGTATATCAAGTTCTTCAAGGAAAATGAGAAACTAAGTATAACTGGTGGACTGTGAAGCCCAAGATTGTCTAAATCTCCTCTGGCAAGAGAGTTACTACCCTAAGTCTGCACACTGCAGGAATTGGTCTCCATTTAACAGTAGGTCGATATCTCATTTATAATACATCATGAACAATGATGTCTGAAATGGAGATATTTTGCACTTCTCTCTGATTCCTGTTGTTACCCTGCTTTTAACTGACTGCACTAACCAATGAATATTAAATGGATCTTCAATATGCATGTATGTCCTTGGTAAAAATTTGGAGGATGAAGAATGAATGAAGATGTAGTCTAAAGTTGATATATTTGAGTATTTTCAAGTATGATTCCCTTGAAACTATAAAATAAGTTTTACTGTTTTTCATGGTAGATAAAAATGAGTCAGTACCATCTCTTGATTATGTGACTCTAGTTTTAAATTTCTGGCTACGCTACACTGTGAATAAGTTGTGATCTTTAAAAGAAACAGTGTGCACTAATTGAAGTTTGATATTTTTAAATTCCTTTGTAAGGTGAAATTTTTTATAATTTAAAGAGTTTTGCTTCATTTAAAATTTTAGACTTCTCATAAAGTTTTTCCAAAAGCTTTAAGGTAATTGATAATTTTTTAACTAAATCAAATAATAAATAAATAATACATATTTAAATTATAAATATATAAATATATTTATTTATGTGTATATATCTATCAATATTTAATAATCAATGATATATATTTAGAAAGCAACATGTTACTACTTTCCAAATGATATTGTATCAATAGCCTGAGGATAAATTTTGGTTCTGAGATAATCACAAACAGGCCTGAAATCCATCAATAATTTAAATATAATTCAGAAAATTATAAATATTTTAAAACAAAAATTATTATCTTTTAACATTAAGATTATTACAACTAATTTTGCAAGTTCAGATTTATGTATATGCATATTATGTGAATATGCGCATATACAGAATTATTATTCTAGTGCTTTTTATGTTTTGAATTTTAGGCAATATATATAAAAATAGTATATTAAGTATAAAACTATATTTTTGTTCAGTACCAGTTTAGATATACTTCTTCAATTTTGGCTATAAGTTTTTTTTTTGTTTTCTATAATTATTTCCAACAGTGTTTGTTGAAATAAAATAAGTATGTTTATTCCGTATTTCAACTCCATGAAAAACAGCCCAAGAATAACCAATATTGAAATCCTCTAGCTGACAAAATTGCTGAGAATGAGAGATGACTGTGTGCTCACCTTTAAAAGGTACATTCAAGCCACCCCTCCAGTGTCCAGGGAACCATGTGCAAGAGGGGACTGAAAGAATGTGAGAGCAGAATGCTGGATATGTCATGGCTGTTATACCTATGAATTCAAAACAGAATTTCCTGCATAAGATTGGGCTTGTCAATATTTCATCACGATGGACAAAGGGTATATAGAATCCCACAACCCAAAGAGTTGCTAATGTCAGCTGATGGGGGCTGGTATTGCCACTGGTAAGTTCCCCATTCCAGAGTAAATATCCTCCTATCCATCATCATACAAGCAATCATGTTTGTTTCAGTGAGTCAAAACAAAAGGCATGAAAGTAAAATGGGGATTGGTGGGGAAGAAGACGGAAGTCAGTGGGAGGTGAGGGGGATAAGTGAGGGAAACTGGGTAGAATAAAATCAAAATTTATTGTATATATATGCATATTAATCTTCATACATATATAAAATGTCAACAAAGAAGAAATGATTTTTTAAAAAATTTGAATTGACTTCAGGGTTTTTTTTTGTTTTGAAATTCACATTTTTTGGTGATTATGGCAAAAAATGTCAAAACATAATGGCCCTGATATTTGTCTTAGCTTTGTTTAAGGTGAAACATCTGATGTATAGGATTACATTTGGATACTATTTGTCAATGGGAAGTTTTTTAAGAAGGAAATTTCTTTCTCTTTTTTTAAGTCTTTGCCACTACAACTTTGTGTCACAAAGCCAATCAATTCTGTCAGGGACTGGGATGGTGTTTAAGAAATTGAAAACATTTCTTCTGGCAGGTTCACTATTCATTTCTTACACCGGCTGGTACAATATTGAGCACTTTAATTTATTGAAGTTGCTATTCAGAAAATAAAAGCCATACATTCTCCTACATGAAACCTATTCCTACATTTCTTTATATCTGTTTGAACACAGTTCACAGCTTCTTAATAAAACATTGAACATTAATCTTTCTAAACTGCCGTATAAACTACAGGTAAAACTACAAACTAATTTGAATTCAAAATTCGTTTTCAACATTTACAAAAATCACTAGATAGCAAACTAATTTGAATGACAAAGTGATAAAGTGAATTTCTTCTTTGCTCTGTTTGTTTCTATTGTCACAGTTTCCAAGTAAGATTTTGAAATGCAGAAGCCTATTTTTTAAAAAGGCCACTGTACTTACTTGATGTAAAGTTCCTACCAGCTTTTTTTTTTTTTACAAAAGATCAGGCAATATCTGAAGGTATGCAGATCACTTACATGAATGTTTGAAGCCAGAGTGAAGATGGCCCCAGAGTGAATCTAAGCTAGTTTCCTTAGAAAGACAAGTTTTCTAGGTGAGGCACATTTCAATGCGAGAACTCCTGCTCTGCATACATGGAGGCAACATTTATGATGGCGAGCAGATGACCAGTTGTACAAGAAAGCAAGAAGATTTTTCAATGAATCATCTCACCTAATGATACAGAGAAAATTTTTCATTAAGCGAATGATGAAGTAATCCAGGGAAATTTGACAGTAGGGTGAAAACTACCAAAGCAAACAGCATGGAAATCAAGGCTAGGTGTTATCACCACCCCCAACAGATTGCCATCCAGGATCAAAACCCCCAAAAGACAAATGGAAATGATAATTTTCCTGCCTTTCTTTTGTCCGAGAATCATGCTGTTTAGCATTCTTGGTGACTGTTTCTGTTTCTTTCTTGTCAGCATGCTTACAACCAGCACCAATCAACATTTATTCCTGCTTCCTTGTTTTTCTCTCTCTCTATTGTTTCTCAGTCCAAAGCCTTCCTGTCCCAAATCAGAGTTGTAGATTCTAAGAAAATTACCTGTCACTGTAGCAGTGATTTTTTAAAGTGCATATTACACAGTTCAGAGATATGTAATATTTGTAAATCCTCTGAAATAAAATGATTGTTTTTTGCATTTTTTGACTTTAAATGTCCTTGAAAATTGCACGACTGACAAAGATGTGGAGACACGTAAAAATTTGAAAAAGATATAACAAGAGCCATTAAAAATTGCTTTTCTTTCCTACTTGTCTTCATTCAATGTGTTTATTTTCCTTATTTCTACCTCTGCATATTTTCTTCCTGTAACTCTGAAATTTTCATCTTCATTTTCATTTCTTCTGGTGTTATGAGATCTCTCCCTTTTCTACCTTGCTGTCCTAATAATAGCACTGCCTATGTCTTAGTATGAGATTCTTTTTAGTTCATTGTCTAATTTAATTATTCATATATTCATTATGATTTCTTCAGGTTCACTTGTTCCCGTCCATATTCTTTCATCTGTACCCTTGTCTCTTCCTTCCCTCCCACTCACTTTCTGCTTGCTTTTGCTTAACTGTCCTCTGAAAGTTCTGAGAACTTTTTATTTCTTAGTATTTTCATTTTCTCATTTTTACCCTTTTCAAAAAAGCAATTAATACTCTGAGCAAAATGTGTATTGTGTGAAGGACTGTCAATGTCCTTCATGGCAAGATGAATAAGGCTTGGTTTTCTCACAAAGAAAGCAGCATTCTTGGTCATGACTGACTTATGCTTGTAAAATGCATTGTATCTGTAGCGGGGTGAGTTAGGAGTTAGAATTTAGATAATGCTCAGCCAAAACTCCAATACACCACAAAATTTAAGGAGTCCCCGAATTCTTGTCTACAAAGTTAAAGAATTAAAATCATAGACAACAAGATAATAAGATATAATGTGAGACTTTATTATTTAAGGGAACATAGGGAGTTAGAGTTCTCCAGCCACCGGTGTGGGGAGAAAACGTGGAGAGTGTAACAAAACAGAGGGCTCCCATCATGAGAAGGAAAGGTTCAAAACAGAGGGCTCCCATCATGAGAAGGAAAGATTCATGTGGGAAAAATCTAGAGATTTCCCTCACCCCAGACATTAGGCTGGGGTGGGGGAAGGCCTTACCTTTCTAAGGCCAGGAGATTCAGAGGTCCTTCTGCTGGCCTGTCATGTATGGTGGAGAGGGCAGATTAACTGTTCAGTCAGTATTTCCTGCCCTAGGTGGGCAGGGAGACATTTGGTTGGTTCATACCTGACCAATCAGTTTCAGTGCCTAAGTTTGGGCTCTGGCTAGAGACACCTCCCACTCAAGGGGAGGGGTCTACAGAGCTGTCTGGCCCTTCACATACCCACTATCAGCCTTTCTCATTCATGGCACTTTCACACTTACCGTCTCTTCTTCATTTAAGGCCCTTCTATGTCGCTTGCTTTTACAAAATGTAGACATCATTGATATGCACATTTTCACATACTTTCAATCTCCTCTGTATTCCTCTCAAGATTCATGTTTCACCTACTAAGTCTCAAATTAATTCTCTTATCCAGATTTAAAATTGTTTATACATCTAGCCATACCCCCATCAGAAGTGATGTCTACATTTTTATATATCAGTAACTTTGACGGATACATTACTAGTCTATTCCTAGTTATTTCAATGGGAGTAGCCCACCTCTACCGTGTAACACAGTGGGCATTTATGGTCAGTGCCTGGCTTCCAAAAAAAGTGAAGTATTTTCATTAATCAAACTAAATTACCTTTTTCTGCCCATACTCCTGATACAATTTTTATATACCTTTTATGTCCCATACATTTATTATTTTGATATTTTTGGCTTCTTGACTCATCGTTTCACCCTTTGAAGGCAATATTTCCATATGCAATCCCCAACACTTTGATGCCCAGCACAAAAATTTGTTTATTAACAGAAAATATCACTGAGTGAATCTATTTGCTCATCATGGAGACTGATGCATTTGCCTACTTAGCACCTCCAGCATAGAAGTTGACTGGGAGTGATGCTGTGAAAGAGCTAGAATAAACACAAAGCCCACGTGTGCAAACACACACACACACACACACACACACACACACACACACAATATCACTTTGAACAACAGATGAGCTGTGCTTTGAGTGCAAGTCTGAATAGATGCTCATCTCTTTATATTCTTTACCTTTCCTCAATTTATGGTCCATTGATATCAATAGGTTAGGTGGAATTAAAATACTGAATGAATCCCAAGACCCCTTATACATCTTAAGGATATTAACTATCAGTCCAATAAATGACATAGACGTTCCTAACAGTTAAGAATAGCTCTTTCATGGATGGTCAGTTTTCTGGGAATTTCAGTCTGAAATGTAACAACAGTAATAGGATGTATATAAAAGAAATATACTTGCTTTGGGCATTCTGATGTGTGTCTGACTTCTGATATAGCTCAACAGCAGACTCTAGAACAGATTCCTTGATGACAATGAAATGGCAATGAAATTGAAGCTTGAAAATGGAGCTAGGGAGTTTCTTTTAGGTTCTTTTCCCTCTATTGTTCACAGATCAGGAAGAGAAGTCTGAGAACAGCCTCAGAATGGAAAAGTTCAGAAAGAATTTTGTGCTTTCTGACCTTTTAGTATAGCATTTGGGAAAGCTGTCAGGAGCTGGCTTCAAAGACTAGGTATACTACTGCAGATTCACATCATCTATTCGTACTAACCTGTGAGGAACTTCCTCCACTGTGGAAGTTTCAGTAACTCTGGCTTGAGAATTTCCATTCTTGTTTTTGTCACTGTTATCATAATATAGTTTTCTCAACAACCTCTAGTTTTCAAATGTTGAAGAGAAGACAAGATCATGTCCTGTTCCTAAGGAAACTCCTATTCATAATAGATATAAACACACACACATGCAAAAAGACAGAAAAAGAAAATGAGAGACTCTCTTATTAAATATTCAGAGAGAAAGTGTGTCTTTTCAATCTTTTTTTTCCCTTCTGACTGAGGATGTAGAAATAGTTTCTGCTAATCTAAACCATGGAAAATGAAACGCTTCCTTACTAACTTGCATATGAAACAATCCAGATGATAAGAATTATCAGCTGCCTCTTATTCAGCCTCTAACATGCCTCATCATGCCTCTAACAAAACAGACAACAAGCAGGATATCTGCCCTTAACATTTCTAGAATGAAAACTTGTTCATGAATTGTTCTTGATTTGATAATAGCCTGAAGACTATAATGTATAAGATAGGTTCTCTTTGTATGGCATTTTGAAAAGCATAAGATTGAAGAAAGTAAAATTAATTATGGAGAGCAGTAATGGGGAATGGGTGGTCAAAGTTGCATTATAAAGTCTGAGAAAGTTTCTGAGGAAATATTAATTTTGAAATATTTATAATTACCTCTCTAATGATAAAGTTTTGGCTATGTGTTTAAGTAGGTTCATGAACACCTTAATCAGGCACTTAAACTGTTGTCAAATGTGGCTCAACAATGTGAAGTCATGTATAAATTTTTGCCTGTTTGTGTCCAAACTTAATTTTTATGTAAGAATAGATAGGTAATTAAAACCTGGATTAAAGAAGACATGTTAACAGTGAGTGGGTTAAAATGTATAGGACAGTTTTGAAAGCACCAGAACATGTTTTATGTAACATGGTCTATACATATACCCTTTGCTGTCATCTGAAAATCAGAATATCAGTAGCCATGCAACCAGACCATGAATGTCTCAGAACTAGAACCCAGATATCTTTGTGTCTGCTGTGTTCTTAAAATAAAATAATAATAATAATAATAATAATAATAAGATGGCCAGGCATGGTGGCACAGGCCTTTAATCCCAGCCCTTGTTAGGCAGAGGTAGGAGGGTTGCTTTGAGTTTGAGGCCAACCTGAGACTACATAGTGAATTCCAACTCAGCCTGCCTGGGGTAGAGTGAGACCCTACCTCAAAAAACAAAAACAAAAACAAAAACAAATATGATGACCATGAGGTTTTTTTTTTTCAGGATCACATCCATTGCTTATCATTCCAAAATTGAGTGGATTGGAACAGAAATAGTTTTGTTTTCTCATTCCTGTCCACCATGATCATGGTATCTCCCCTGCCAGGTAAGGAAAGGATCCATGGGTCTCGTCTCTGTTCAAAGGGATGGAAGCAGGTTTTGCTCACCTGAGCTAGAGGGCCCATTCCTGAAATAGTTCACACATGTGTCTGGCAATTTGATTCTGGCTATTCCCTGGAAGGTCACCTGTGGCTGTCAGCCATGGACTTTAGTCCTCATCACCATGGGGTTCTCCATGAGGCTTAAGAGAGGTGGACTTCCTATAGGCACCTGACATTCGCTATTACACAGTGATATAATTACCAGGCTTGAGTCTGAGGCTCAGAACTGACTGGCTTAGTGTCAAGTTCAACACATTTAGTTAAAGCTGTTCATAGAGGAATCAAGACCCAAGGGAATAAATATTCACAAAGGAGTGAATAATGAATGAAAAATGTAGTTCACTGAAGATCACTGATGCAATATTGTTAAAAACATACAGATTAAGAAGGAAAGAAATATAGTATATATTTTTGCAAGATGTCCAAGAAGTCATATAATAATATATAAGGATAAATTGTAGCTAATGAGAAATATAATCAAATCTGGTAAAAGAATCTGAAATTCAAAAAGGACTCTAAAATAATACATTTTACCTATTATTTTTTGTTTTATTGAAATGTGAATGTTCTAATCTGACTTCAGCTAGATATCTTCAATGAGGTTATGGTGGCGTATCCATTGTTTTAGCCTTGGGTGATATTGGAATGTATATTCAATATTCTCTGCCTCTATAGGACAGAGACCATGAAAATAGCCTATATTACTTTGAAGCCATCATTTTCATTTCACAGAGGTCATATCTGATGACTGTTAACTTAGTAACCCAGTAAGGGTCTTAGAGATGAGGTCATTGTGTTCTGGACTCAGCTCAATAAAGCAAGAGGAATTTAAAATTCAATTCATAATTTAAAATTTTATGTTTGGTAATGATATGAAAAGTCTTGTAGTTCTTTCCATTTAAACATAGAAACTGACTCTAAAGTTTGAGCAAGACTTTTAATAATTACTAGCAAAATAAATAAAAAGCAATCTTTCTTTTCCCTGAGCAAGACTAGCCTCCTTCATGGGATGTTTATCAAATGTGATGTTTTTCTTGCTAATATCTCCTTACACTGTTCTAGTCATTCTTTAAAAAAAACTTAAAATTTCTATTGTGTTCAAGGCATAGCAAATCAAATATAATAGAACTTCAAAAAACTGAATTTTTCCATTTATTCTTGTAGAATCAGGAAAGAGAATTTTCTGTCAGCACTGAACTGTGACACTCGGCTGCAAATGATCACCTGGACTAAATAAAAAGCAAGAGACAACTTTTTTCTAATAATAAGAAAAGTATGACACCTTCATCTCATGTAACCTGTGAAGAAGATGAATGGGAGCCAAGAAAAAGCTAATTTGAGAGGAAAAAAAAAAGTTTTCAGGAGTATGTGACCAAGGCTGCTCAAGTTCACATAAAATTTACTCACTATATTTTAATCCTAGGTTTTCCCCTTTATCACTTAATAATGAAAACGATGTGTAGTCTCAGTCCAAAAACTAATAAGAAAAATAAATGTCTGTTGAATCATTATTTATGATGATACATAAATCTTGAGGATTATATTTCAATTTGGAAAGCCTTCAATATCCCCACTGGCTTCCCAAAATTTCCATGTTTGCTGTCCTTACTCCTTGTGCCTGGTTCTCCAGGCCACAGCAGCTGCAAAGGTTACTGTGATCACTTCCTAAGGAAGCAAAGAGGATGTAAGCCAAACAAAATTCTGAGCCAGCATTTTCTGCCTGTAATCCAAGCAGCCCTCATTAGTGATTCTGCTACTTTGTGCAGTACTTCAATTTACAGAGAGGAATCACGTTCCCCTGAAACATCTGATTAGGAACTGTTCATTAAGATATTTTATGATTCATAATTAAGTCTCTAAATTTAGCCACATATATATATATATATATATATATATATATATATATATATATATATGTAAAAATGTTATCCATGCTCTTTAAATCTTAAAATTTCTGAGCCTCCTCTGTCTCACTGCAAGATGCTGGCGTATTTGAATGGCAGTTAGATATTTCTCCCTCACTCTTTTATATCAATATTTCCAAGATAGACAATGAGATGTATAACAAACATTGTAGAATAAGGAATTTAATTATTAAATTAGTTATTATGAATTAGTATATTTTTATCACCCAATTCACCCTTTCAACCCAAATTGATAAGATACTTATTATAATTTTGATCCAGTGCAAGTGTGACTGAGGGTCTACATATGTATGTGTTTCCTAGCTTTGAAGAGGGAAGTGTTGGGTCTACTTTATGCATGCCTGGCTTTGTACATGATGAGGCCTGTGTGTTGATAGAGGTATAAAAGAATATTATGTTTTTTTTGGGGGGGCTTACCTTCTACTCTCTCCACAGTGAGGGTAAATCAAGGCAACAGTTGCTACTAGGACAGGATTGGCAGGATTTTGTACCTACTGGTAATGTGATACATTCAGATTCATTTTCTTCAGGAAACTATTATAACAAAATATTTTATTTTTAGTGATTACAGGCAAGATTAAGGTTTGAAGTATTGAGTTATCTAAACTGGGGATTAGAAATATTTTGCATTAACTCTCCACCAAGTCAACTGAGCTTTGAAATAGTTGAGTAATAATATATGACTTCCAAAGGTAGTGATCATAACACTCAATTTCATTTTCACCATGTAAGCATAGATTGGAGTGTATTAAGTGGAGGGAATGAGATCAGGGTGAGTTTTAGTTTTGGAACAAGATTGCTTTCAGCTATAGTACAGATGTGTAGCACCTACCATGAGTAGAGGGATATGTGATGTTGAATATAGGGATTATGGTTGGATAAAGTCCAAGTTGTAGATAGTGTTCTAGCAAGCTCCCAGGGGACAAAGGGGCAAAGTGAACTCCAGCAAATGCAAAGACTAGCGTTACTCGCCCTGGTAGTTCTTGTGGTTTGTGATTGGAAGGTGTCAAAGTTCTTCCTTTTTTGTTCCAGTTCAGTAAAAAAGTTATACTCCATCCTAGGTTTGGTATCAAAATAAATGAATAGACCAGAAAAGACACAGAGTCATTAATGAGATTTGATTGTCCTTTATATGTGGTTTTGCTTATTATTATTATTATTTTCAGTAATGAAAGCAGTGAAGGTTGAAATTAACTGTAATTGAGAGTTATTGCAAAACAAGATAGAGTTAGTTTTTAAGCTCAAGTTTCTATTGTTATACAAATGTTAGCATATTCACATTGCTCCTATGGGATTTTAATATACTTAATAACAAGTATGCATATATTCTATTAATATATCTATATCTATCTATCTATCTATCTATCTATCTATCTATCTATATATATATATATATAGAGAGAGAGAGAGAGACTAGGAAGTTGGAATTTGTTGTATAGTCTCCTAAGAAGCTAATATTGTGGCCATTTAACTGCTGGGCTTGTAGTCACAAAGGCTAGATTCATGTCTTACAGAGACACATATGATAATTAATAGCAACATCTGCAAGGACCAAGTTCTCTTAATGGTTTCAACAAACATTCACTAAGCACATGCAGACATACAGTTCTAGGCCCTGTAGGAAATGAGAAACTAGACTGCTGTTCAAGAGTGTCTGAGACTCAGGCCCTATTTTGACCATTTTAAATTGGATTACTTTACTGGTGGAATTAGAGAATTAAAGAATGATTCCTCCTGGCAAAGGGCTACTGAAATAAGAAGGGAGGAGAAAGCATAAATAATTATCATTAAATGGTAATTTTGAAATTATTTATTTATTGTCCTTGTTCATGATGTTCACTGCTTTTCAAAATAAAATATCACTTTACACCAATTACAAAAATATTAAAATTATATTGTAAGTCATGAGTTATGAACTTTAAATTACTGATCAGGCATTAGGACAATGGTGGTAAAGTAGATATAGTCCCTTGAAAAATACAAAAGGCTGATAAACAGTGGAAGCAGCTGTTGCAATATTTCTATTGTGAGTCTGCATAGTCTGGCCTTGCTTTCATTTGTATTCACAAGAATATCTATCCTCTGAGAACATGGGATGTGTGTGGTTTTGTCCCCTGTTCCTCCCCAAGTCTCTTGCACAGGTGGCTCAGAAGCATTTCATGAATATTGACACAGTGTGTCACAAAATTCTTTACAAGTGACATGTCCTTAACTTTGTTGGAAATTAGATAAAATCATTCTTGTACCAAGTATTATATGTTACTAACTAGGCCACATTTAGAATGTAAAGATCTAAATGGCTTCCAATAGCAATGAAATTAAGTCAGTATTACTGAATCTTCATTTTATCTACAGTAAGATATTCTAAAAAACAAAATGTGCTTCTGAAGTTCTTCAGAAACACAAAATTGCATTGCATTAAGAACATGAACAAGTTAAACATTATGCAAAACATTTAACCTTACCTGAAGAAAGAGATATTATAGTGTGAACTCAATAGGTTATTGGATTGGGATAAATTCTTGGAGATTTAGAAATTATGAAATATCCAAGTACACAATTTCATGTAAATGGGAAGTAATTGATTTTAAAAGACTTGTAGCTCAGTTCTGCATATCTAATAAGAGAATAATATTTTAGTTATTTCAACTTCAAATTTTCTAAGCAGAGATAAAATTCTTGCAAACTGGAAACTTTATGAAGTACTGGCTAACATAAAAGAAGTTGTGCTAGCTAATAATAAGATATAAAGATGATATAATGTGATAAAACTTTCGAAATTGATAGTAATCTAGTTTTGCACAGATAAAAGAGACTATTATAATATTAAAAGGTCAAATCTAAGTATATTTATGTTTAAATATGTATATAAATATATATGTATTTATATGAAAATAATATAATAAAAATTCTGAGAATGCATGGATAGTTTCAATGGTTGCTTTTCAAGAAGAAATGGGAATCTCATGAGGACAGCATAAGCTTCATAACGGTCATCACATGATCATTACAGGAAGAAAATATACAATCAATATCCCACATGTTCATGTTCACATATGGAAACATCCTTAATACATATTATCAAATTGGATGCAAGAAGACATAAAATGCTAAATGTCATGACCACAAGAGACATATCCCAAAAATGTAAAACTATAACAATCAAAAGTCACTTAAAATAGATTACTGTGTATACAAAATGTGACTAAAACCATATGATTTAAAAAATACATGTAGAAAAAAAGCATTTAGGCAAAATCATCATTGATTTGTGATTAAGAAAAAAACTATTAAAATTTTTAAGTAGATGCATATATCGCCAACCTTACAAAAAGACTATTAAAAAAATCTCATGCTGAATGGTTACAAATTAAGGTATTTTCTTAAGATTAAGGATAAAACAAATAAGGTGTACTTTTCCAATGTCTTGCCTATGTTTTGTTGAAGAGTCTAACTAATAAAATAAAAGGAGAAATAATAATAGAAGGTCATCATATTGGAAATGAAGAGGTAACAAAACATGATAGAGTTTTTTTAGAAAATCTTCAGTATATGAACAATGAGTTGCAAAAGAGTGCATGGATTTAGCCAGATAACAGTGAAACAAGTCGATGTACAGAAAAGAATTCTATCTCCATGTAATAAAAACCAAACAGAAAGTTGAATTTTTTAACTGATCTTTTTTTAGCTTAGAAAAATAAGGTTCCATTATGACAATTTTAAATATATATTTATTTTGTGTCCCTTTTCCCTCCCCTAATTTTACAACCTTTCTACTTCCATTCTACTTGGAGTGTTAGCTGGTGCAGCCACTATGCAAATTAATGTGGAGGATTCTCAAAAAGCCAAAAATGGAGCTACTAGATGACCTAGTTATAGCACTCTTGGGTGTATCCCTCAAAGACTCTACACCCTACCACACAAAGACGTGGACATCCATGTTTATTCCTTCTCTATTCATAATATAAAATGAAATTTTAAGAAGTCATTTGTTATAATATTGAAGCAAAATTGTCTTGACAAAGTTAACAAAATTATGAAAATCCTATAAACTAAAAACCATAAAACTCCTCAATGGAACTAAGGAAGAAATAAATGAATTGTGAGACCTATCAGGCCCATGGTTAAGAAGGCTAAATATTGTTAAAATATTGTTTTTTTTTCTTTACCAGCTCAGTACAATGACAATCACAATTGAAATAGACTTATTTATAGACATTTATCTGCCTAAGTTATATGAAAAGAATGATCTAATCTAGAATAACCAAAACCAAATACTCTCTGATTTCTAGATATATTCTAATGCTCTACTAATGAAGATTAGAATGGAATTGGCACAGATATAGGCATATATTACAGAGGGATAGAACAGATTAACCAGAAATACACTTACTCACATATAATGGGTTACTTTGCTTAAGTATCCATTGAAATTCCAATGAAAAATTAAAATATTTCGAGATATTTAATATTTTGGGCTTTTGAACAATTAGATCATTTTAATTCAAGATATATCACAAGCCTAAATTTAAAAGCTGATCATATGAATCTTCTAGAAGAAGAGAGAAATATATTATATATGCATGTATATACATATTGGTTTTTCAAGTTAGGGTCTCAGGGTCTCGATCTAGCCCCATTCTGACCTGGAATTGTGGTCTCAGGTTGGCCTCAGACTCAGGGCATTGCTTCTACCTTTGCCTCCTGAGTTCTGGGATTCAAGTCATGTGCCACCACACCAAGATCAAGAGAAATATATTTCAAGGTGCTAGGGTAGATAGGAAACACAAAGCTCAAATCATAAATAAAAGTATAACTATTGATCTGAATTTTGATAAATTTTTAAAAAATATGCACCTTGCAAAATTAAGAAACATGGAAAAGTATTCTCCAACGCAGAAACCAGAAAAAAAAAAAACACTCAGTAAACATCAGACCATCAAACAGGATTACTAACCACAATTTAAGAAAAAAAAAATTTCACTGAGGACTAATTAGGCAAAAAAAAAAAAAAAATGGGCGCAGAAGACTTAAGCACTTTAAAAGGAGGGACTTAACATTATTTTCAGTGTTTAAAGAAGTAAAATGCAAAAAAAAATGTTCTCTTACAAATTAATTACTTTAAAAATAAATTTCCATATTCTAATTTATGAGAAATATATAGTCCTGTAATTATACTTTAAAAATTCTTTTATTATACATATTGAATATAAAAATAATTTTTTGACATTTTTCATACATATATGTAATATAAATTGATCTAAAGTCTCCATTCTTCGCACTTGGTCCTCCTGGTTCTTCCTGTTGTTCCATTTTCTCTTCTCTAATATTCATCCACCTAATAAAATATATTTTTTAAATTTAGATTTTTAATATGAAGGAATAAAATGAAATATTTATAGTGCCGAGTCTGTTTAACATAATGATCTCCAGGTTTATCCATATATTTGTTTCCGCAAATGACATGATTTCATTCTTCTTATGACTGAATAAAACTCAATTATCTATTCATACCACATTTTCTTTATTCATTTGTTGACTATCCTTTTTTTCTGCTTGCAAATAAATATTAGTGTGCATGTATCTACTTTATGATTAGACCACTTGGGGCATATACTCAGTGATATAGCTAATTATATTTTAGTTTTCGTCTTCTTGGTGTGTTTATGCCTGCTCTGTGCATGTATGCATTTTCATATGCATGTAGAAGCCAGAGATCAATGTCCTATGTCTTCTCCTGTTGATCTCCACTTTATCAGAGATCAGAGAACCTGGCTCCTTATCTCTTGCCTAACCTGTTTTTGCATACACAACCTGAGCCCCTCCCTGGGAGAAGGGGCTGCTTCTTTACTAGAATTCAAATCTAATCCTGGCATTGTGGTTGGTCAGTCTATAGAACCAGAACTTGGTGTCATGGCTGGTCTCTTCCTGAGCCAGTCCCTTTCCCAGACCAAAAGGTATAAACACTTTTACAAGGGGAAGACAAGCTCTCTTAGCCTGCTAGCTCATCACCCCTGAATCTTCAGGTTCTGGTGAGTTCCCCAGAGGAGAAATCCCCTGAACCTTACTCCCGCATGGGCTCTCTGCCCCCTAAGGCCCTCCAGACTGCAGGAGCTCTATGCTCTCTAACTCCCTTCTCATGGTCCTTTCAGGCCCACCCCATGATCTCTCAGACCACCTGGGTGTATCCATTTTCCTTCCTTTGGTGTTGTACTTCCCTCAACAAATGTGTTCATTTAAGAATTATCCTTCTCAGTCTTATTTTATCCAATTCTTTGCTTAAGGCAGACATGAACTCGGGGTTTGGGATTTAAGGACTCTTTCCTGAACCCCCAAACCCTGTCATTCTCACATGCAAAACTTCATTTTAGACTTGGTGGTCTGATCATGATATTGGCATTACAACTCCTGTCATTTCCATTGTGTGCTTGAGTGGTTTAATTTTTCCCCTTTTTTTCTTCTTTCATAAATTTTAACAGTTCTCTCTTACCCTCTGTATTATATCCCCTTTAGGGCAATAAGGAAGGAGGCAGAACCAGTCATATCAGCTTGTATGTTTGCTAAATATTAATTTTATGAAATCATCATGGTGGATTTTATTTACCTTAACCATGGAGGCTATGCTCTTCCTTAATTGTAAAAATAAATAAATAAATAAATAAATGAAAACCCCTTTATTCCATTTTTATGTAGTAAAAGGCTTAGATTTAATTCCCTTGCATATTCTGCTCTAGCATTTTATTCTAGCATTTTATTATACTATAGTTGATACCTTATTTTGATTGGAATTTATTTAGTAACCTTTTGGCTCAATTTAAGTAATTTCTAATTTTAAGAGAAATAGCTATTCAAGAGAGACATTCCAAAGCAAATCAATATGAGGGAGTCAAATTGGAGATTTGTTCAGGAAGCAGGAAGTTTGCAAAGGATGATGGGAAATGGGTCTTGACTCTTCCACTATATAAGTATGGTTATTATGGATTTATCTTGGTTAATGCCTGCACAATTTCAGACTGATTATGGGGGATATTGACCTTTACTTAGCTGTGGTCTAGAGCATGTTATGAGTCACCAATCATATAGACAGAACATCCTCCATTATTACCTGAAGCACCTGGTTAATAATCTAATCATTACTTTTCTGACTTCTTTTGTGGGAATAGATCAGGGATTGTATATTTCTAATTCTGAAACACTAGCATCTAATAGCACATGAAATATGCTGTAAATGCTATATAATTGTTCTTATTCTACTGCTACCAAAGCATTCAGTCTGGAAAGAGTCTCTGTTGAGTGTGATTCTGCAGGGTTTTCTTCAGTGCTAGTGAGCATTACCTCATCACCCTTTGCAGTATCAATTTTCAAGCAATTGACATTGTCAAAGTGGTTTCAACATTTGTCTAAAGGAACTTCACCCAGGTTTCATGTTTGGTGATTCCAGTTTTAAGCTTGATGGTTAATTGTTTTTACTGTGCATGTTAAGATGTAGTATCTGGGCTGGAGAGATGGCTCAGCAGTTAAGGCACTTGCCTAAGGCCCCGGGTTCAATTCCCCAGGACCCACATAAGCCAGACCTACAAGGTGGTGGCCCTGGTGCATTCTCTCTCTCTCTGTCTCTCTCTGCTTGAAAATGAATAAATAAAATATTTTTTAAAAAAGATGTAGTATCATATTAACTAAATGATTTTCTAAAGATTTCATACTTCAAATTGGAAAAAACCTGCAAAAAATGTATATGCCTGTATAGATAAATGTTAAAATATAGTTAGGGCTGTAGAGAGTATGGCTGGTGTAGAGAGCACCAGTTCCTTTCACCCAACAATCTGGACGGGAGTAAACCTTTCTGAAATTTTAGTTGTGAAATGATGACAACAAATGCGGATCCCATTAACGGAGATGATAAGGAGTTAAGCTATAAAAATGATACAGTGTTAGCTGTTAGTAAAATGGTGCTGTCTGTTTTTTTTGTGGTTCCTTAAGAGATCAGAATTATACTAAAGAGCAGCCTTCCTCTGTGTAGTGCAGGTGCATGTGAGATGAAGCTTGCTGATTGACAATACACTCTTTGGAGAAACTAGCATAGTGGGTGGTGAATCCTGACTGCTTAGAATGCTCAGGGGACCCATGGGACTGCAGGGCATCTTACCTTCTGTACTGTTATTTTGAAACCCTCGTCTAAACCCCATCCCCATATTCTCTCAAGCACTTCCTATGTTTACTGTTTACTAGTTCAGATTATCATTATCCAGTGAGCTCCCCAAGCTAGAAACCTCTGGGTTATATCAGTGATCAGATTCCCCAGTGTTCATCATGTTTTCCTACTCTCTCTATTATGTGAACCGATGTTTTCAGAAACAATACCCACTCCTATGTTAAAGATTCTTCAAACCCATGATGTGTTTAGTAGTATGTTGTGATTGTAGAGATATGGGATATCTCAGACCCAGAGCCAAATTCATACAGTCTGTCTTTAGACCCCTTAATACCAGTCTTTGCTCACTTCTGTGTCTGACCTAACATCTATCAGGCAAAACCTTTAGGGATATATTTACATAGCAAAGTGCCAGCCCCCCACCAACTCAAATACTTTAAGTGTCATCTGATACTACCTAAAACCTATAGCAAAATTTTATTTCGTTCAGTAACCTACCTGTCTGATATTTCTACTGGTGTATTTTTAAAGTGATTTGATTTATGACTTTTTAAAATGCTATAACTGTAAAAACATCATGGGATCATTTTCATATTTGAACACTTATTTTGAGGTAAACTGAATAGCATGAGCTGGGGCCATGACGTCTCATATTTGGTTCAAGAATAATCTCTTACTCCAGCTGAGGTGAGTGACTCTCTACCAAACATCTTGTGAGCAGGTACCTTAGCACCTGTTCAGGACACCTTTAAGCATCTGGCCTTTGTTTTTCCTGGCTCATTTACACCTTCATCCTGCTGTTGCTTGTGTGATGTTTGGTTGTTATCTTAACTCCCATCTTTGTATGAAATCTTTATCTCACCAGCTTTTATAGGGTAAAAGCTTAAGACTTCCCTTAGATCACTCCAAACTTTTGCTCAAAAGAGATTAGTTATTTGAAACATTTTAAGTCTATCTTCTTCCGGATTATCAGCAATACACTTCATATCATCCACACTGCCACAAAGGAAGCCCTTTGCACCACACAGTGCTAAGAAGCAGGCATTCACTTAATCCTTACCACAGTCCTGTCCAACGACAGTTCTCAGTATGAAATTGAAGCACAAAGTATTTAAGGAAATCCTGGGACACTGAACTCCAAATTGGGGCCAGTTAGTCCTCAAATCCAGTGATTTTCAGCTCTGATCCCTTGCCTATCTCCACAAAGAAATGATACCCTCACTCCATCCTCCATTTGCCCATCAAAATTATGGCCATTTTCTCTCTAGCTTGTTATTTATGGTAGCCCCAACTCTTGCCTTAACTTTGGCCTCAAGCCAGAATGCAACCTGGACATCGTTCCTCCGGAGTGCTATTCACCCTTCTTGAGATGGTCTTATTAGCCTGCAGCTCACCAATTAGATTATTCTGGTTGGCCCGTGAGCCCCAGGGATTTATCTACCTGTCTGTCTCTCCCACCACTTGAATTAAAAACATGTGTCACTATGCTTAGAGATTTTATTGGAGTCTAGGGATTGAACTGAAGTTTTCATACTTGCAAGGTGACTTTTTACATACTGAACTATCTCTCCAGCCCTACATATCTGCCCTTTAAGATGATATCAAAATTCCACCTACCCATGTGTTTTTCCTTTCTAACTCAATTCCTCCCAACAAAATTAATCCCTCTGAGCAGAAGTTAAGCATATCAGTGTTGAAACATCCTAATAATCAGTTACCTGTCTGCCTCTCTTCAGGTGAATTATGTCTTCCTCATCACCACTACCCTCACTTTGTTCACTTGTAGCTCTGGTAAATTACTTTGCATCTCATAAATACATGCTAGATTTACCATATTGTATAAAAGTTTTCTCTCTGGCCTAGAAACTCAGACTTATAGTGGAGTAGTTTGACTATCAATGGCAGTAACAATAATTAGCATTCCTTCATAACTTGCTAATCAGGGAACTGAGGACCAGAGGGCTTGGAAAGCTTCCAGAGGTCACATTACTAGAAAATAACCTAACTGGGATTGGAAGTGAAGCATCATCACAGACACTGCTATGTCGTCCAGATTCCTTTGGTCAAAACAGTTACACCACCAGCAAAGGTTTGGAAGTCTGTGCAGGGCAATTCCTCACTGACCACTGAATCCCACATTGCAGCTCAATCCAGGGTTCTTGGAACATGACTGCCCAAAAAGAGTTCTGTTGATGTGTCTCCCCACTTTTCCACTTCTAAACACCAAGGTGATTAGAACTGTTCATAATTTTCCTTTTGTTTATAGAAAAGCATCCAAGTAAAGAAATAGCCTCCAGATTCTTTGATCTCCTAATTCTTGCAATGGTGAAGCAAAAGCAGGTTGATTCCCTTCTCAAAGCTTTTAGTGGCTTTTGCTAATTGATGTAGAATACAATTGAAAAAGATGCACAGTGGGAATTCCGATTATCTTTCTCCAGCAGGAAACTAGCCCAGTCACTCCTCAGTAGAGGCTAATGGAGCTCAGCTAGGTTTGGGGAGCTAGCGCTCTGGGTGCCAGTGCAGGCCATTTTGTGCAAGACTGCACTGCTCATTCTTTCTGAAGAAAATAAGCGGAAACATAAAATCCTGTTTCCCAAACCTAATTGAGTAGATCTGCGAATGCTGGTCACAGGTTGAGTATCCTTTATTTTAAATACTGTAGACTAAATATATTTTAGATGTTCATATTTTTGGATTTTGTAATGCTTGAATATACATAATGAGGTATCTATGACATGGGACTGAAGTCTAAATATGAAATTAATTTATATTTCGTGAACACCATCTAGTAATAAACTCAAGGTAATTTTATACAATATTCTTAGTATGTCTGCATTTTGACTCCCACCTGTCCCTTAGGACCAAGTATGAAGTATTTTGCATATGTCATGTGGGTCCTCAAAACATTTCAGACTTTTGAGCACTCCAGATTTTAGATTAGGTATATAGAACCAGTTTTAATTTTATGATGAGAAATCAAGTAGAAAATTGGGGGAGTGAAAGCACAAATATATAGTGTGAATAATGGCCTTGATTGAGGCTCAGTGGCAGAATAACTTGAGAATATGTTTTCAAACTACATACCAACACATCCGTCTTTCATCTCCCCTGCATTATGGCTCTGACACATATACTATTACCAGGTATAATTCCCCCACTCCCCAAAAGCTTTCCAAGTATTCTGATGTACTAATCTGGATTACAAATCAGAGTGGTGGTTTCAAACTATGTTACTTGTCATAAACAGTCATCCTCTGACTTTAAAGTTGTGGACTTGATGATTTCTGTTCTGCTCCCTTGCAAATTTTCCTTTCCAGAGACTTAGGACACGTCACACTAGAGCTGACCTGCTACCAAAAACTGTTGTTCCTCTTCTGAAATGGAATGAGATGCTGATCAATACTATTGTAATAGCATTTTAAAAATAGATGTTAGAAATGAATCTTCCTTTTTCCTCAAATAAAGTTCCTAAGTATAAAATAGGGGAAAGGGGAGTTGGGTTGAATGAGTGGGCTAAACAAGAGCTCGCTGGTCTGCTTGCCCCCAGTGACTCTCATAATTGTCTGAGGGCACGGCACTGTTTCAACCACTGGGAGCGTCTACCACTCTCATTTCACAGGTGAAGAAACTGGCCTTGGGAATCACTGTTACAATAAGAGAGACCTCTGCCAGCTCAGTGCACTTTGCATTATTGCATTTATTTACTTCTAACAAGAGAGGGCATTAAAATATAATGGGCTGCTTCTGTCCTCATTAACATTTTCATCAACAATATGCCATTCCTAGACTTGGATATATGATTGCTAACATAAATGGTAAAATACATGTAAAATTAAATTAGTTTTATTATCCCATTAAGGGAACCATTCAATTTTGTCAGTTGGGAAAAATCTAATGAAATCAGATGTTAAATTAATTAAGTAGAGTAATGTAAAGAGCCATCAGATTTGTAAAATCATGTCTCTGTAAGGTTCCGTAGAAGAGGCAATGTTCTACCTCAGATGAAATCTCACAGGGGCGTCTCTTGTACACATTCAGCAAAACATAGTCTTTAGATGAGTCTCATTCCCTTTACCTTTAAGAACTAGTGAATGTGACAAAAGAAAATGATAATGAAATTAAAGCTACTTATCTATTACCAAGTTAAAAAAAGATACTTAGTAATCAAATTACATACTTATTTTCTTTCTTTAGTAGCCACTAGACCTACCTCTAAAACTTCCAAAGGGATTTAAACACTTACATTTTAACTTGTTCACAAATTTGCACATTTAATTTTAAACATACATAGAATTAGTTAAGTCATAGAAAGTATTGATTTACAAGCTTTAGTCTCAAGGACTCTGAACCATATTAATTCTTGGATCTGTTTTGTTTGGAAAGGAGGAAAAGTGGTTAATGTAAATCACTACTGCCAGCCTTCCCCCAAAAGGATTAACATGCCCTATTTTCTGCAGCTGAAAGAATCCAGAATAAGGCATTTAAATTTTGATTTTCCTTTCTTCATGACAGCATTGAAGGATATTGGAAAGGAACATATGTAGCTTAATGGGATGCCACTTATTACATCACTGCTGGCATTTCCTAAAGAGCAAAACTTGAATAAAAACATAAAACAAATATTGAATAGTTTTGAATAGCAGGTGGCATTGGGCAGAGAGATAGTCTTCCTGTCAGTAGCATTAAATAGCACTTTCAAAGGAATATTCTAGATAGAAGAGACCTTTGCAGGCATTATAAAAGTGAATTCTGCATTTAATATAGGCTATAAAACAATGAGATATATAGTTATCACAAAATTAAGGGAGCATGAGCAGTGACTTGCAGCTTTCTGACAAGCTGGCTGCTTTGAGATCCACTTCAGGCTTCCACGCAATCTGGGAGAAGAATACAACCTCAAATTATCAAATGTGTTAAAAATAGCAAAATGTTTTGTTGAGGCAAGCCATCTGTTCTGAAGTATCAGAAGGGGAAAGACTGAGGAAATCTCTTAGAAGGCTTCCGGGGCTCAGGAGTCAAATATGGCCACACTTGAATGGATGGTCATCTGTTCCTCATTGTTGTTGATTATTTATTCCAGCCACCTTAGACTTGAAGGGAATACGTGAGAAATAGAAAGTGATATAATTATTGAATTCAGGGCAGGATTCTGGGCTCAGCAGTTATTTTGCTGTGTTCAAGAGTTCTCTCTGGATGGAGAGATGGCTCAGTGGTTAAGACACTTGCCTGCAAAGTAAAAGGACCTGAGTTCAATTCTCCAGTGCCCATGTAGAGCCAGATGCACAAAGTGGCCCATGCATCTGGAGTTTGTGTGCAGTAGCTGGAGGCCCTGGCGCACCCATATTCTCATAGTCTCTCTCTATCTCTATCTCTCTCTGTCTCTCTCTTTGCCTCTTTCTCTCATAAATAATAAATAAATATTTTTTAAAAAAATACAAAAAAGAGTTTAGTTTTTAGAAAGACAAACCAACCCTATAGGTATGACTACCAATAATGACAGCACACTAGAATATCCAGGGCAGCTGTGAAAAAAATCTCCCCATGCCTGGGCCCCTCCTCATGTCAATTAATCCAAGACCCCAGGGGCTGGCACAAAAACACAGCCCGTGTTTTAATGTGAAGCCACTATTGAATACTTCTGCTCTAGAATAAGAACACAGAGCAGTACTTTGCCTAGTACCAAGGAGAGCCATCTCCAAGTATCACAGGCAATATTTGGCAAATTTGACTCCAACCCAAGTAACTGAAGGTCATGACCCCTGAGGAAATGATCTTTTTTTTTCTCTCTCTCTCTCGCTCTCTCTCTCTCTCACTCTCTCTCCATGTATGTATACGAAATAATTTCCTAGAGTGTAAATTATCTTTTCCTTTTCTTTTTTAAAATTTGGAAGCCACATTTCCAAGAATATACCAGCTTTTTGGCTGTCAGGAAGAAGTCACAATCTGGTTACTGAGAGAGCCAGTATATTATATAAGAAGAACATCTTGTCATAGACTGTATTCTGTGATGCTGGTGTGCTCATGAATATTTTTTGTGATGAATCCAAGCTTTATAATGTTTTTTCCCAATAGCTAAAAGTGCTGGGTGAAAAGCTTTGTTCAGTGTCATATTTCTACTTAGAAGTCAAAGAACAAATTCAGATGTTTACATATCAGCAAGTTTATTCAATAGAAATCAGAAAAAAAGTCAATGAGTCATACACAGTTAGGCCAAGGTGATTGTCAGTGACAATGTTTCCTTGTATTATTTCAGCATTAGTCACAGTTATTAGAGTGCCAGTAGAAAATCACCCTGAAAAGAGTGCTCTACAATGAGTTAAGTTTCCTATATTGTTGATGCTGTAACCAAATGACTTATGGCTTAAGAGAGAAGAATCCAGGTTGGTTAAGCCTTGAACAGAGCCTGGAAATGAGAGACACTAGGTTATTGTACATTGAACTACAATTCCATTGTATTTTTAAGATATCAATTTGTTCATAAAAGGGTTCTGGTCAGAAATCAGTGGTATAAAAACAAAAGCCTAGCTACTTACAAAAAAAAGTGAATTATCAACTCAAGAAAGTTATCAAGGGACCACTCAAGGCTTGGGTGATGGCTCTGTTGGTGAGGTTTTTGCCTCAATAACATGAGAACCTGAATTTGGAGCCCCAGAACCCACTTAGAATGTTGGGTGTAGCTAGGGATAGTGGTGCTCCTAGTTCTGGTGAGGAAGACACCTGGACTTCTTGGGATCACTAGAAAGCTCATTGGTTCTGCAAGAGACCCTCAAAGGATAAGTGGAGAGTAGTAAGGGGAAAGAGTCCCCCACCACCCATGCTGACTTCTGGCTTTCACATATACATGCACACATTTGTATAAGCACCAGCACATACTTGTGCATCCAATCACACAGACAGAGACAGAAGAGACAGACAGACAGACAGACAGACAGACAGACAGACAGACAGACGACAGAAAGGCACAAACATACGGGCACGCGTGTGTGTGTGTGTGCGCGCGCGCGCGCGCGCACACACACACACACACACACACACACACACACACACACACCTCAAACACAGAAAGAGGCCAAGTCAATGAAGAAAAAATGGCTTCAGTCTATGAGGAATATGAGGTTTTTGTTTTTGTTATTTTTTTTTTTCTCAAGGTTGAGTCTCAATCCGGCCCATGCTGACCTAGAATTCACTATGTATTCTCAGGGTGGCCTCAAACCCATAGCAGTCCTCCTTCCTCTGCCTCCCAAGTGCTGGGATTAAAGGTGTGCACCACCACACCCCACTAGGATGGGAGCTTTTTAAAGGAGGAATCATAGCAGAAGCCTGAGCTATATCACAGATAGATCACTGTGAAAGCAAGAGGAGAAAACACAAGTTAAATAGAACCTTTGCAACACTCCATTGATAATGACTAAGCCCCAATAGAAGGTGGCCTGATGCTTCTCAAATGCTTGCTGATTCAGCCAGAATCTGTTCCAGGGTTTGGATAGATGTGTGCAGGTGGTACAGAATATATGTTTCAAGCATAAGGAACAAGAGAAATACATAAGAATTGGGGCAACAGCTGATGGTGCATACTCTTCTGACCTTGCCACTCCTAGAGATTGCCAAGTATATTAAAGAGAGAGAGAGAGAGAGAGAGAGAGAGAGAGAGAGAGAGAGAGAGACAGACAGACAGACAGACAGACAGACAGACAGACAGACAGACAGAGAGAATATGAATTGTTCCCACCCATCAAAATAATTCTCTCTTTTCTTTTTACCTCCTCTACTCTCTTCATGGTCCAGCCAATGGAGAAGGAATATAGAGAATGTTGGGCAAAGGTTTTATTTGAAGATGTCATGCTTTGATTCAGGTTATAGGCAGATGCTCTCAGTTATTGCTACCTTTAGAGCTTTTTTTTTTTTCAAAATAAACATATAACCATCTTCATTTATTGAAATATTGCCTCGGAAATTTTACTATGCCTATCTTTCTACCTCTTAGCTCTCTACCCAGATTCTGGAGAAAATTCAGAAGTCTCACATATTTTAGATCTTCTTTATCATTAATAACCCTCATATTTTTTAAATGAATCTTAGGTCAGGATGTAAGCCATGTTACTGATTTCTATAGGGCAAACAAAGGTGACATTCGGCTAATTCTTGAAGGAATGAATAATTGAATGAATGAGTCCACTTCTCTGTTCATTTTTAATTTGATCCATTCATTTTTAGACAGTCTTACTATGATTATGAAGCCTAGGTTGACTTTGAATGTGTAACCCTAATCCCCTTGCTTAATTAATTACAAATTTTTAAATCCATTTTACATCTTAACCATCATTCTTATTTTAAGTGCCTCTGTCTCTAGACAAGGGAAAAGGGAGTAGTTCGATATTTATTCCTATCTAATCTTTGAGACAAATTTCTTACCTCTTGATAGATTAAATATTAGTTCTGCTTTCACTGCTATCCAGAAAACATTTCTCCATGGAGATATGTCGGTAGACACTTGGAAGAAGCAAAACTAATCAGATCTGAAAATATGAGGCTGCTGAGAGTGTAGCACTGAAGGCGACTTATAACAAGCCCTCCAAGTCTCCAGAAGCATTGTAGAAGAGGGGGCAGAAACAATTTAAGAGCCACAGAGAAAGAAAGTATATCATGAGGCATTGTCCTCCTCACAGGAACCAACTGGTGCATTCATGGCCCTGGAGTGATTATAGATACCCTCAAAGAGTAGGGCCTTCAGTTGAAGTGAGGCCAGGGAGAGGGGATGAAACAGAATAACCTGATGAAAATATGAGCAGTATGTAGTATATGCATATGTTAAAGTACCCAATAAAATTATAAAAAAAGGACCATGAGATAAAATTTCTCATTGTTTTCACCTAGAATTATTAAAGGGAGAAGAATGGATTCTAGTTAGTTGGAGACCCAGAAAGGGAGATTTTACTTGGTCTTCATCTCCAGATGATTAAGTACCTTTATTATCTTAAGGAAGTTCTGTTTGCTCCAAACAAAGCAATACCATTGAGATGAGTGAAAGAACTTGGTAAGAGCATTTATTTCATAATTTGTGTTTATATCGTGATTATATTTGCATAGTTGCTATTATTATGATTATTTTCAACTAGGTAATTTCTCTGGGACTTGTTTTTTTTTGTTTTGTTTTTGTTCCTTGCTCATTTGTTATTCAGAAACTTTTGCATAACAATTTTCATGACTTGATCAGGCTTAGAATTACCTTATCACATTGTATTTTAAGTCTGGTAGGTCTGTGAAGCACACTTGTAGGCAGCATGGGAATGACTAATGAATGAATAATGAATACTCTTACACCCACTGGTGGCTGCTTTAATGATAGTTCTCATTAGGTTGGCATAATTTTGCTAAAGCTCAATGTAGATAGACTGAATGTAACAGGTAATGGAAAAATATGAGCTTTTAGTTTCCTAGTTTCAGGGGATGCGCAATGTATGAACATGCTGCTCCCAACCCCATTTTTCACTTTTTTTTGTTTGTCTATGAGGACTTTATTAGTATTTCCACTCCAATGTGTTTGTTTCCCCTCTTACTATAAGCAGACTCTTAACTTCTATGAGGAAGGCAGGCGGCCACTTTGTCCCAACTTTGTGCTCATTTAAACTGTCAACCTATAACTGAGGTAGCCTTTAGCTACAACCCTCTCTGAACAAGATGATGGGGAAAAGGACTGGCCAGTACACATATTGGAGAAGTGGTAAATGTTGGCTCTACTTTTCAGCTTTCCTGAACTTGGCTCTGAGTTCTCTTGGCCCTGAGGTTTACTCTCTGGTATCTACACTGCATTGCTATTTTCACTTTGATATGACTTTATTCCTCTCATTTTTCTTGATGGTCCTTTGAGGTTACCTGACCAAGAATATCTCTTTCTGATGTTGCTACAAACTCTTCCAAGTGCATGGATAAATGTTTAATAATTATCTACAAAGATAGTTTTTCCCCCTTCCAAGAGTATTATGTTGGGAACATGAACAAGCCCAAGAAAATTTTAAGTCAAAAAATTAAATAATGCTACAAACTGGATTATCCTTTAATGTAGGGATATAGGCTTCTTGACTTCTTCACTGGGTTCTTTGATAATGTTTAGGTTGGCAAAAGATTATAATAGATGATGCCTAAACTGCCCCAGTTAATTTTGGTACTCTGTTCATGCTATATAATGTCTTCAATATTATCCATGATAACAAGAATTGTTAGAGATTTAGCATTTATAACTTGTCTTAAGATGTACTAAATTTTGTTATTACTAGTTCAGAGTTAATTTTATCATATAAGATATGATTAAACCCATTAATAAATATTAAAAAATATTTTATTTATTCATTTTCAAGCAGAGAGAGAGAGAGAGAGAGAGAGAGAGAGAGAGAGAGAGAGAGAGAGAAAGAGAGCACCAGGGCCACCACCTTGTGGGTCTGGCTTATGTGGGTCCTGGGGAATTGATCCCAGGGCCTTAGGCACTGGAGGCAAGTGCCTTAACCGCTGAGCCATCTCTCCAGCCCGCATTAATAAATATTAAGTAGCTATTCTGTGTTAATCTTAGATTTTTTTGAAAAATGAAATATCATAAGGAGTATTATAAAGTAAATATATTATCAGAGGTAGTATCTAGATACATTTTCATATACCTTGTATTGAGTGAATAGGTTATCATTTTGATTCACACAGATCAAGCTTGTCAAGAAAAACAGTAGTTATGATTCAATATATCACACTCTACTTTTGAATAAACACTTCTGAAAAAGCCAGATGTGTTTATTTTTATTTTTTGGACTGAAATTAAGTATTAAAATTTTTTTTCTCAGGGGCAGAGATAATCAGGATATTTCTCAAACTGGGACAGAGATGTAAATATCCAGGTACAGGAATATCAGAGGTCACAAGACTAAGTCCTCTAATAGCCCAATGTGGACCAAGCCTTATAAAGTGAAAGGCAAAGAAAATATTCCCATGGTAGAAAGAGTAAACAAATAACATATAAGGGTTCCAAGTTCACCTGACAGCAGACCTTTCAATAGAAACCTTATAAGCTGGGAAAGCCTACCATGATTTCGCCAATAGTGAGGAAAAAGGAAACACGGAATCATGAAGACCAAGTAAACCTATTGCTCTTTTAGAAGCAGATAGAAAATAGAACAATTAGGTTAGTGTGCATTCCCTTACATCTTTTTTACAAATTAAATCTTATTGTATGTATAATTGCTACAGGATAAATGATTATGGAAAAAATTACTTACAGTTCTCCTTTTGAAGTGTGGTTTTATTCTCTCAGTAAAGATATTTTCTCTTGATGACACATCTCTGTTTCAACTGTGACTCTTTTGGAGGTCATGCAATAATATCTGTCAACTCACTGGAGTGGTTAATTCACCTGAAATATATATATATATATATATATATATATATATATATATATAAATTTTTTTTTCACCTCTTAGAACTGATCACTCACATGAGGCAGGATTTAAAGACAAGAAATGGAGCAGTCTATTTTATATTCTTCATTGTTTTCTGACTTTTTTGCTAGCTTATCCAAATTTGGCTGTGGTGTGAACCATATTATCCCATGTCAATGTGTTTAAATTAACAATTTTAATTTTAATATAAATTGTATTATTTTGCATTTCTCAGATAGCCAAATGCTTGTTTCATTTGTGTAGCTGGCTTGTTGAATTAGAGGCTGTTATTGTTCACATTCCCAGCAACATCACCACACCATTTCTCTGAGAATTCTTATCACCAAGCCATACTTTATAATCAGTACTCAATGTGTTCATCTGAAGTACGTAGTAAATTGCTGCCTTATTGTATACATTTTTGCAGGTGTGTGTATGTGCCTATGTACAGTCATATGTATGAGTGCACATGTATATGGGTGTTCTTGCACGTGTGTGTGTGTGAGAGAGTGTGTGCGAGAGAGAGAAAGAGAGAGAGATCAGTGGTTGGCATTAATTGGCTTCAATGTTTTCCACCTTATTTTTTTGAAACAGGGTCTCTCACTAAGCCTAGATCTTACCAATTTGGTGAGACTAGCTAGCCAATGAGTCCTATGCGTCCTGGGGATCCAAATGTGGGTCCTCATTTTTGTGAAGTAGGCACTTTACCCATGGCACCATCTCCCTAGCCATTATTGTACACTTTCAAATAAGGAAATCTTCATGTACCTCTGAGTTATAAAGATTTTCAACAAACATGAATTTGGGGTAAAAATATAACCTTAAAGCTATCTATTCTTTTTACCAATTGAAAAAAATACAGTTTTAGGTCAAACACACTCCATCTTCTATATGTATGCATAAGAGTTTGGAAATTCTAAATTATACCTGTCATGACAAACACTGGATTATCCCAAAACAATTATGGTATTTAGTTCTATCCAAATTCCCTTTGTGAAAAGTACACTTTGCTATATTTAAGAATAAGAGGGGTAACTATAGTGATATAATATATTACATTCCAGATAATTTACATGTCACTTTGATTCTGACCTTGTGCTAATAAAGCTGGAGATTTTTGTGTTATAATTCTTTGAAGTGATCCTTTGGCTTTGAAAAATTTGATGAGAAGATATTTTTCTACAATTTTTAAATACATTATTTCAGTATTACTAAGGAACAGGCAAAAATACAAACATATTTTCTTTAATCTTAAGGCATCCTTCACACAATATATTATACTTCCCTCATTAAATCGAGGAAGTGTTGGTAGATGAAGTAAAGACCATGAGGGCAAAACTGCACACTATCATGTATTATTCTTACTCATCAAAATCAAATGCCAGATGGATTTGAAATTGCTTAAATGAGGGCCTGAGAGATGGCTCAGCGGATAAGGCACTTGTCTCCAGTATCTAAGGCCCTGGGTTCAATTCCCTAGTTCCCACGGGGGCCAGGCCCACAAGGTGGTGGCCCTAGTGTGCTCTCTCTCTCTCTCTCTCTCTCTCTCTCTCTCTCTCTCTCTCTCTCTCTCTCTCTCTCTCTCTCTCCTTGAAATTGAATAAATAAAATATTTAAAAAAAAGAAACTGCTTAGATGAGTGATTCCTTACTTTTTCCACTTTCATCCCATTGTGGTCACAGGCTGGACCACCATCATATTCGGGAAGCAATTCCTTCCTTTGTTCTTTAATTTCACAAGCACAGATAGAAATTTTTCCACAGCATGTTCTACCAAGTGTCACATGCACCATATTGAGTGTGAGTTATATAGGGATTTTTAGGACCAGTGGAAATTATATATGTAACTTTGAATTGACTTTGTGATGATTAGGGCTTTAGAAGACGTGGGGAAGGAGTGATGGGTTTTATATTTGGGGTGGATATGAATATCGGGGGGTAGAATATCACTAATAATGCCTCCTCAGAGATGTACAAGTCATTTCCTCAAAACTTGTAAAGTTTGCTATGAAAGACACTTTCCAAAGTGATCAGGTTAAGGGGCTTGTGATAAAGAGATTATCCCTTATTGTCTAGGCGAGCCTGATATTATCAGTGTCCACTCAAAGGGGCACCTTTGGAGTCAGGGAGAGAAGAACACGATGTGTTGCGCTGAAACTCAAATCATGAGGAAGTGTCCGCATTGCGAACAGTGATCTCCAGATGCTGGGAAGAGAAAGGAAATGGATTCCCACATTGGAACCTCAGGAAAGATTCCCAACCCTGATGACACTGGAACTTTAGCCCAGGGAAATTGATTGCAGATTTCTAACTTATGGAGTTCTAAAATTATAAACGTGTGATGGTGTAAAGAAGTAAGTTTGTGGTGATTTGTACAATAGAAACTGGAAACAAATATGAAAGGTGAACATGAAACATCTCTATAATGATAGATTCTTAGTTTACGTCTTGAAAATTTTAAATAAATACAAAAAAATAAAATCATGTAATAGGATAGAAGTAAATGTAAGGCATTTATACTCTACATATGACTGGTTAATGACAGAGAGAAAATTTACAGTTGGACCAGGCTGTTTTGCTCATTATTCAAAAAGAACTGCATAAAAATATAATCTCTGATTTAATTTTGTTTTTCTAAAGTCTCCACTTCTCCTGAGAACTTAAAGTTGGACCTATAGAGATCTTTTTGAAACTTAAATGAAGTTCAAAGGCTTCAATTCTTATTTTCCCTCGTGAGACAAATGCACTAATTAATGGCTTTCATGAAAACTTGGCTTTACTGGAAATAAAATCAAATAATTCCTCTGAAGAATTCATAGCTAATTGCTATTTAGAAAAATTTGATTTGAATTCCTTATGAAAATAGCTGAATTGCAGCAGGATTGGTTATTATGATGAATTCAAAAGTTTCTTCATTTTAAGATTAGTCATGCTATTAAAGCTATAAAATCCATATGCCATTTATAAGCCTTATTCTAAAACATTTCCTGTTTGGCTGCACCCTACAAGTGTGAATGCTTAATAAATAAAATGAGCCTTATAAAAAGCACAGGACATAATTCATTGAGTAGACTTAAATCTATGCTAGCTGGAACTTCTAGAAAAGCAAGCTATTCAGGGTTGAAACATTTTCTGTATCGAATATCTTAAATTATTTATATATACATTTGTGTGTTCTTCCTTTTTATTTTAAACTTTAAAAATATAATCTATTTGTTAATTTTAAGCAGGAGAAATAAGGTTAGTTTTTTCTTCAGTGATGACACATTTGCAATTACAGACCAAGGGACAAGAGTCAAAAAGTGATGGGATGAGCTAGATGGGAACTAAGTGTTCATGATGTCAAATGCGTATTCAGAAAGATCCACTCATATGCCTCTGATCTTTTCAAAAGCTAATATCGGAGCATATGCCACTTGCATGTTGAAAACAAATGGAAAACCACACAACTTGTCCTCCTAATGCCAAGAAAATATGCCATTATTATAGTTGTTTTATGACTCCCTTCTGAAGGATTATGACTTCCTTCAGAAGGGAGTCATTAAAATGTCATATTCTGATATCATGACCTGAGTTCCCAATAACACCTTCATGGTTACTGCAATAGTCATCTTCTAGATTTTCCAATAAAGATCCTACTATGGAAGCAATGAGAGTCTGCCAAGTTCAAGTCCATGGCTTCCTATAAGCTTTCACTATTCTAATTCATAAAAGCAATGGGAATTTTAAAGCAAGATTTGTATATGTCTTGGTTCAAATCAGGTTTTTCTATCAGCCATATTTTATCTAGATGGAAGTTC
This sequence comes from Zapus hudsonius, assembly GCA_004024765.1. NCBI lineage: Eukaryota > Metazoa > Chordata > Mammalia > Rodentia > Dipodidae > Zapus > Zapus hudsonius. The sequence goes on along the minus strand of PVHP010014100.1, from coordinate 1,426 downwards.
CTTCCTTCAGTCATTTATTGCTCTTTCCTCTTTACTTTATTCCTTTCTTTTCCTTCTCCCTCCGTCTCTTCTTTAGTTCACCCTCCTTTGTTTCCTTTTCTTCCTTCTGAACCTTTTTTTCTTCCTTTCTTCCTAGGATTTCTTTCTAGATTCTTTAAATGTAAAACATTGAGCCGATGTTTCTTCAACAAATATGAAGAAGCTAATTTGAGATGATTTTTAAATCTTTATGAGAGTGAAAGGAGAAACCCTTCCCTCTCTACTCTGACGTGCACAGCACTGTGTTATCATTACAGGTCAGAAATTCCTTGAGTGTCTTGTTCACACTGTCTCCCAAATCGCTCAGACCAGCATTGAATGCGAAAGGCTGCTTGGACAGTTACAATACTGAATGGAAGAGAATAAAGTGATCATTTCTATGCAATTATTTCATATTGTATGTGTAACAAAAGATACTAAGACGTGCACTATTGCCTTATTTTTCATGATATTATATTCATCTAAAGAATGGAAAGTCAACCTCATTCCCCCATATACTTTTGTGCTGTTGGGTTCTGAATTTTCTTGTCTTTTGAACAGATACTATTAATTTTTCCTCCCTCCAAGAGCATCTTCAATGAAAGACAGCAGATCAGTGACAGAATGCCTTCTCCCCATTTCCACACAATGAAATTGTTCATTCTACCTCAAACTAAGAAAGCAAAAAAGAGCTGAACATGTATAACTTAGTGATATATCACTTGTCTGGCATGTACAAAGCACTGCGTTTCATCCCCCCAAATAGAACCTTTTATATAACTAATTAAATGATGTCAGTCACTCCAAGATATCACTTAATTTGTTGCAAAAGTAATGTGATATTATTCCGCCTTTGTGTAATGTTAAGCAGTGATTCTGTTACCCATACAAACAACAAGGAATATTTTATATAGGTACAGATGTTAATTTCTATTCACTAGCTATATATTATTATTATTTATAAATGTTTTATTATCTCAATTGAGCAGAATTTATTTTCAGCCTTTGAAGTTGTCATGGGATGTCTGTTTATGCAAGTAGTTTGCAGCCAGGTAATTTGATTTTTGCATCTCTAATCTCTTTGCTCTTGATTCTTCTTCCCTCCTTATATTTCTGCTATTTTGTATTTCTGGACTCTATTTCTGTTTCTGCCAGTAATCTTATTATTTTGTAACTTTAAGACATAAGTTCAATATATGCCTGGGGCTCCAGAGCAAGTTCAAGGTCAGGATGGGCAATTTAGTGAAGTCCTGTCTCAAAATAAAACTTTATTCTATGTTAAAAAAAAACTTGAGATCATAACTCACTGACAGAGCATTATCTTAATATGTACAGCAGCCTAGGATTAATCTCTATTACAGGAAAAGAACTAAAATCTTTATTGAGTGCAAAATTTGTGACATGTATC
>PVHP010014099.1:0-40208 GCA_004024765.1 Zapus hudsonius | reverse complement strand
GCAGTGGAAGGTTCCTATCAGCTTGCCACATCTCCAGATGCCCCCAGACTCCTGCATGTAGAGACCTTAAATCATGGCATTTCTTCCTTGTTAACCATACCCCACAGTGCCCCACCCTGGCTGTGTGTGTGTGTGTGTGTTTATGTGTGTGTGTGTGTGTGTGTGTGTGTGTTCTCTCACCTGCTCTCTTCCTCCTTGATCCACCCCTGCATCAGCAGAGCCTCTATGGCTACTTAGCCAAATCCAGAGTTAGGGGTAGGTTGGGGTGGGGCAGTTGTCATGATATCCAATAAAGTAGGAGAGAGACAAGTAGCAGGGTGAGTTTCTCTGAGCCTGGTACACTGTTCTTGCCTTTCTTAGAAAGGCTTCCTTTGAGACATTACAGATGATGAGATGCTGCTATGTTGTAGAACCCGTGGAATGGCTGAAATCTTCTTTATAAATTTCTTTTCTATGACTTTCAGGTGATCGTCAATATAATCATCCGATCTTAAGCAGCGCTACCCAGACCCCTACACACGGTGAGAGCTGACTGAGAACACCCACATTTCATCGGCTTTCTAAGTGGTTCAATACTAAGTATGGATGAATGGGGTATAAGGTGCTGTGTGTCCATCTCCTTCAGGCCCACAAAGCTTCACTCTTCCTTTGAGATCATGGTCCCCTTGGGGTTTCTGTCTCTGACATGAGAGTGATCTTCTACCAAAAAAGGGGAAAAGCTCAAAGTTTTCTCAACAAATTTATATTTGCAATCTTTATCAATTCTTGCAATCAAAAATTCATATGTCTATGGCAAGGAGATTAATGCTTTCCTCTGCCCAGAGCTACTTGTGGTATCATTTACAAATGACATGAGACTTGAACTATCTTGATTCTCCCAAACTAATTAAGATTTAATGAAACTCAAAACTGATTTAGGTTTTAGCCTCTTGGCAGGAAGAGGCTGAAAATTACTCTACAGGGGAGTTTTAACAGAGTTACAAGGCTGCAAAGCCACTTTCTCCCTCAGGTTCTAATTCCTCCCAGAAGGTCACAACTTAACCTTGGGGATCACAGGGAAAAAAATGTTTTTTGCGGGGGTGACTTTTCAACTGATAGAACATGAGACAGCCTGCAAACTTGAACATGTTAGTCATCTTACCTCTTTGCAACAGAACAGTAAACACATTCCAGTTCTCATGAGAGAGCCACTCAAAACAAAGATACACTCCAGTCCAGGCCTGGTGGTGCAAGCCTGTCATCCCAGCCACTCAGATGGCTGAGGCAGGAGGATTGCAAGTTAAAGGACTTCTTAGGATACAGAGTGAGTTCAAGGCCAGGCTGGGAACTTAGTGAAACTGGTCAAAAAAATACAAAGGGCTAGGGGTGTAGAGTGCCCACTTGGCTTGTGGAAGGCCATGGGCTTTTCCCCAGTACAATGCTTTAATGCAAAGAGGTCATAGTAAGGTGGGTGGGCCCCAGTGCCCCCCCTGAAGCAGGGCTTTCCTGCAGTCCTCTCTCTGGTTCACACTCTTTCCCCAGGGATGAACTGAGTAGCCAATACAGGAGCAGCCTGCATTCACCGATTATAAAAAGATGTAAACTGGGACCAGCCCAATGCATGAGATGGCTCCGTAAAAGCACTAGCTGCACACACAGCAGGGCCTGAGTTGGATCCCCAGCACTCATGTAAAAACCCGGGTATAGCTGTGCAGACCTATAATCCCAGGACAGAGAAAGGAGAATCTCTAGGGCTCCTGATCAGTGACTCAAAGTGAAAAACAGGAAGGTGAGGTTCAGTGAGGCACTATATCTCAGAAAAGGGATAGGAGGTCATTGGAAGCCTTCCTCTGGCCTCCACTTATGTACACATAGTCACGTGCATCTGCACACAAGAAAACTTATAAATAAATAAATAATAACTATTTTTATTTTATTTATTCATTTTCAAGCAGAGTTACAGAGAGAGAGAGAGAGAGAGAGAGAGAGAGAGAGAGAGTACCAGGGCCACCACCTTGTGGGTCTGGCTTATGTGGGTACTGGGAAATTGAACCAGGGGCCTTGGGCACTGGAGGCAAGTGCCTTAACCACTGAGCCATCTCTCCAGCCCCAATAATAAATAAATTTTAAAGGAAGATAAATCAGACAGCTCACCTGTCACCACATTCATGTCAGATTTTGTGGAGCTTTCCCATTGAGGGTGAAGGTGATTAGGAGGAGAGGGTAAGGCATTTTGATGTGCACATCCAATGCCATGAGCCTGAGGAAATTTGTGAGGAGAGCAGCAGGAGAACCATGCTTCATGCATCAGAACTGAGGGAAAGTGGAGAGATAGCTAAAAGAGGTTAATGCTGTGGTAATGTTGACAGTGGAAAGAAGGACTCAAGGTGAGAGTCAAAAAGACCAAAGAACAAGGATTGAGATCTATAATATTTCAAGCGGAAGGCTTTGTCACACAAAGACTAATAGCTGATATGGCCCCATTTTGTACGAAATGGAGAGCCAACATTGGTTGGAAGAAGAATAGAGGCCAGGCTATGGATGCATGAAAGGAATCAGGAGAATAGCCAGTGTGTTCTGGGGATGGAGTTGGTGATGGAGAGTTTAGATCAGGTCATATAAAATTAGTGATGATTCTAGAATACGCAAGAGAAATCATAGCATAGGCAAATCACAAGAGTATGGAGGAAGGTTAGATTTGGAGATGTCCATAAGGCTCTGGAGGAAGTAACAAAAGCTTCCAGAATAAATGATCCATGCAAAACTCCCGAAAGAGGAAAGCAGAAGGCAAAAGCAGAGACAAGAGTGTACAGTATGAAGGAGTGAGCAGAGAAATCAGAAAAAGCAGGTGGGTGGAGCTCCTACTTATTCAGGAACATTCTGGAAAGAAGAACCATTGAGCTGAGTGTCCTCAAAAAGAGCCAACGTGGGCTGGAGAGGTGGCTCAGTGGTTAAGACACTTGCCTCCAGTGCCTAAAGCCCCGGGTTCAATTCCCCAGGACCCACATAAGCCAGACCCACAAGGTGGTGGCCCTGGTTCTCTCTCTCCCCCCCTCTCTCTCCTTGAAAATGAATAAATAAAAATATTTTTAAAAAAGCCAACGTAAGCATCGACCCACAGACTCCTAAGTACAAACAGAAGGACCATTCCCCACTCCTCTTCCAGCTGGTGCAGGGAGAAGGGAGTTGACAGGCCCAAGCACCAGCCTTTAAGGAGCTTGCAGAGTGGTGGAGCAGGGATTCCCTGCATTCCTTTCTTGGGTGATTTCCTTCGAGGCCCCCTGGGAACTGGCAGAACCATTATCAAGACAGGAAGGGCCTCTGTCTATTGGATTAACCAATAGGCTCCTTAGTTGGAGCCATGCAATATGATAGAAACCTGAGAACCAGAAAGCAAGCCTGCTGATGTAAAGGAGATTGTAGTCATCAGCGATCAGCAAGACAAAGTCAAGTTAGATTATTAGAGGTCAGTAAGATGCTGCATGAGGTGACACAGAGCAGCAGATATCATTGTGGGCTGAGGAGATCTGACAAAGTCACAGCCAACATCTTCACATGTGGGGGGGGTGAAAGAGGACTAATGAGGCAGGGCGTTTTAATGAGCTAGCAAGCATGAGCAAGGGCCACAGGCAACTGATCAGGGCAGAAGGCCAGACAGAGGTGGCCTTGGATCAATGACATATTTCAGAAAATAGTGGCATACACTAGTATCTACAAGTATTGCGTTTGGGAAGGAGGGAGCTGAGTAAAATCCTCAGTGGGAGTAAGGTGCTAAGAAACACAAGGAAGCCTTGTCTCCAGCAGGGCAAGAAGTGAGGAGCAAGAAGGAAGGGATTAGTGGTTATTAACCAAGTCTATGGAGCAACACTCCCAGCTTCCTGCCCACTCTGCTTCCTGGCATCTGTCCTGATCCATGCCAGGGAGGCTCTTTCTGCACAGCGTGTTCTGATCTCTTGGGGTGCAGAGTATTCCTCACCCCCTCACATATGTACCGAGCTGGCATGCACACCAGCTCATTGGCTGAAATCCCCTGGCTCGGTTCCCAATGCTCAGGGTGACAATGCAGGCAGGGAAGAAGAGAGAGACCAGAAGTTCCCTGTGCTTGGGGCAGCCCTGGGATAAGCCTAGCAGGCAGGGCTTGTCTCTCCCATGGGCCACAGCATTCCGGCATTCTGGCATACAGCACTCTCTGCCAAGAAGCCACAGTCAACCAGCAAATCTGTCCCAACTTGGAACTTCTTTGGCCTTGAGGAGTCCCAACCAAAGAATATGAAGGGATGGTGCAGCCAGACTGCTGCCTCCCAGTGGCTTCACTCCTGGGAATGTTTCCACTGTCTCCATGGAAACCACCTGTTGACTCTGATGGCTCTTCCACTTCATGTCAATCACCAAGACAAGCTTATCTCCTTCCCCTAGACCTTGTCAGGTGTGGAGCTTTATGAGATCCCAAGTAGCTGCCAGAGAGATGGATTGCATTGTAGATGTTGGAGCAGTGGGAGAGGTGGGCACTGGCCTCAGCCCTATGCTCACTGACCTGAGCTTGAAAGCTAGGTTGGCCTACAGCTCTTAGGAAAGGACAGCATGTCCACACACACATCGGCTTCATGATGCTCTTAGCAAAGGATAGCATGTTCACACACACGGACAACTTTATGACACTCTTAAGTTGCCTCAGCTTCTGTTTCTATCAGTTAGTAGTGTACGTGGATGAAGAATCCTGTTGAGTCTCAGAATCGTGTCTTCCATTCAAGGAACAATCAACTGCTATGGAAACCAGGGGCAGCAATGACAGCACCTGTCTTTAGGAGTGATCACACCTGGAACTGAGCACGAGGGAAACTGAGTCACAGCACCCTCTGTATCCTAGCACAGGAAAGCAGAATGAGAAGTAGTCAGGGATGGGACAGGAACTAGAAAGAGAGTTGGGCCAGTTTCTACCTTAGCCTTGATCTTCACTGATGCCCTGCCCTTTCTTTGCAGAGAAGCCCCGGATGAACAACATCCTGACGTCAGCCACAGAGCCCTATGATCTCTCCTTCTCCCGCTCTTTCCAGAACTTGGCCCACCTGCCCCCATCCTATGAGTCTGCAGTAAAGACCAACCCAAGCAAGTACTCATCTCTGAAGAGGCTGAGTAAGTCAGTTCACATGGGGTTGAATCGATCAAGGGTTCCAGGGCATACTGCTTCTCTGTGTCACTCTTGTCCCCTACTCAAGGTCTAGCTGCGTGATCCCAAGAATAAAGAGAAGGTTGTATACAGGGTAGAAACAACAGATAAAATCCCTGCTTGAGTTTTTCGGGTCCTGAGCCCAGTCTGTCATCCTGGGAGCCTGAGCATCCGACTGAGGACCTCATAGAGGACGGGTGCAGCCTGCTGTGTAGTAGGCACAGGCTGAGCATGTGGCTGTCTGCAGGCGGGATGCCCATGTGCTGGTTTCCTGTGCATTGGCTTTTTCTCCAGAGGAGGCGTTACTATGCTCCTAAGCTGTTGATGTCCACTTCTGGCTTCCTTCTGGCAGGAAGATGCTTCTGCCCCTTTGCTTCCATAAAGAGGAGTGGGGTTCTGCAAGCTGCCGGATTTACACGGGTGTTTCAGCAGAGGGGAGCCACTCCACTCAGGACCACATGTGGTAGATGAAACAGAGGAGGGATAGGAGCTCCCTGGGTTTCCCATCAACTCTGTCATGAGCCACTGACAGTCCCTTAAGCACCTGTCTCTCAGGGTGGTCCTCGGACCAGGAGCAGCACCAGGAGACTGTCATGGGTGCATACTCCGAGCACAAGCTGTCCCATAAATCAAAACCTTCCTTTCATAAACCGCAGGAAGCACATGCCATGAAGGAATGGCTGGGGCATCACCTGAGTCCTAGTCTGTAAACTAAAGGTGTTCATGCTCTCCCTGGAGAACCCCAGGTTTGAGCAAGAGGGCTCCCAGGGCTGGCTGCTGTCACCCACTGTCTTCTCTCTGTGTCTCTCTGCAGCGGACAAGGAGGCTGATGAGTACTACATGAGACGGAGACACCTGCCGGACCTCGCAGCCCGAGGCACCCTGCCTCTCAATGTCATCCAGATGTCACAGCAAAAGCCGCTACCACGGGAACGACCACGAAGGCCCATCAGGGCCATGTCCCAGGACAGGGTCCTGTCACCACATCGGGGCCTGCCTGATGAATTCGGCATGCCCTATGACCGCATCTTGTCCGATGAACAGATGCTGTCCACCGAGCGTCTGCACTCCCAGGACCCACTGCTGTCCCCTGAGCGGACGGCCTTCCCCGAGCAGTCGCTGTCACGGGCCATCTCGCACACGGACGTCTTTGTGTCCACGCCTGTGCTGGACCGCTACCGTATGACCAAGATGCACTCCCATCCCAGTGCCTCCAATAACTCGTACGCCACCCTGGGCCAGAGCCAGACGGCAGCCAAGCGCCATGCCTTTGCCTCCCGCAGACACAACACTGTGGAGCAGCTCCACTACATCCCAGGCCACCACACCTGCTACACGGCCAGCAAGACCGAAGTGACCGTGTGACTGTGCACGCACGTCAGACAGGGCTGCTTGGCAGGGGCAGGCCAGGGCAGGACGGGGCTCAGGGGCACAGCGTCCAGCCTGGTTCTTTGCCTTTCCCTGGTCACTTCCATCAGAGCTTCGGGTGGGCTGCCCCTTTGTCTGGAAAGCCATACCCGCCAGGGACGTGGCCTGATGGCCTAGTCCAACAAACACAGACCCAGGATCTGGAGCAATTGCTCTGTCTCCTCCAAGTAGAATCTGTAGGGAGTGAGGGGAGCGGTGAGGCCCCAATCTCTCTCACCACGGCACCAACTCCCTTCAGTACCCACCCTGCCCATTCCCCTCCTGGGGACTCAGATGCAAGTTCTGCAGGCCAGAGGCCCCTGGCCTGACAGTGGTCTGAAGCTGCCTGCTCATCAGTTGGATATCTGAACAGGCAACTGGGTCTCTATCTTGTACCTAGAACCGGATCAGAGAAATCTCCTAGTGCCTAAAAATTGCCTGCTCGCTCTCAGCCAGAGAGCTGCTGTGTCCATAAGCACAATATGATTCTCTTTTGCCTGCTGGAGCTCTGGTCCCCACCCAGTGGCCTGTCAACTGCTGACCGCTGTCCTATAGGGACTGTGCTCCCCAGCCCTTGCTGTTTCACCCCCAGGCTCCCTGGGACTTTAGTTCCGTCCTTGAGAGAAGGGGTAGTGAAGGGATGCAAGGACTTTAGGGGTACCCTCGCAGCCTCCTGATTGTCTCCCCACTTCCTCCAGGCCTCTAGGTCTGAACGATGACCGTCTCTCAGGCCTGCCTTCTTCACCCCTGCTCTGCTCCCAGGAGGCACCTGCAGAGGGCTGAGGGCCAGGGTGGGGAGGGCCACTGTGATGCCCAGGATCTCAGGAGCTCACATTCCCATTTTCTAGGGCTCTGCCTGTCCCCTGCCATGTGCCTCAGGCAGGACAGAGGCAGAAAGTTCCAGACAGAGGATGCTCAGTCCTATGGAGATGCTTCCTCACATGGTTGTGCTGGACCCTGCCCATTCCTTTCCTTCATCTCTGCCCCCTTTACAAGACCTTCTCTGTTTAGATCTCTCTCTCTCTCTCCTTTTCCTCTCTCTCTCTCTGTGTCCCCTTCCATACCCATCTCCTTGCCCCACTTCCAGCAGCTTCATTCCTTCAGCTCTTTCCTCAGACCAGTGCATCCAAAGAACCAAAACCCATTGGCAAATGCAAATTAATAATGGGCACTCCAGGCTGTTTATTAGGGGCTGCCACATTAACTCTTCCCTGCAGAGGTACTTGGGCATCAGACAGATTCACTCTAAACTCTGTGAGGGTCCCCACTACTAGACCAGCTCCGCTCAGCTCAGCTTAGCTCAGCTCAGCTTAGCTCAGCTCTGCACCTTCTCTGTCTTCAACCTGGGGTGGACAGGGTGTGACCACCTACTGGGAAGTTCCCAATGAAGACAAGAGGAGGGCTTAGAAGATAAGGGGTTCCTTTCTTCTCAGACAGAGTGCCTCACTGGGCTGACACTAGAGCGGATCGCCTCTGGCTGGTGAAGTGGTGGTAGGAAAAGCAGAGACGGCCAGACTTCAGCAGCAATGAATGTACATGGGATTTTATAGTTTCTCAGTTCTGTATGGATGGCCCTTAAAAAAAATAAGATGAGGCTGAAGGAATGTGTGCTGTCTGTCCTGAAAATGTTTAATCAAGTCCACCAACCAAAAGAACTCACCAGACTGTTTCCTCTCACAACTTTCAAGAGCTGCAAAGTGTCCGTGGTCCCCTCCCTTCTGGGAAGAGATATCCCTGACACCCCGGGACCAGGAGTCCAGAGTCAACACTGTCTGCTTCCCTCCCCACAAACACATAAACCTTCTTAAGGGCTGGTCCCCACTGGTTTATGTGTGTTTGTTTGTTTCAGATGGTAAGGCTAGAGAGCTGGAAAAGAGGAACTCAGTCTACATAACACAGTTGTACACTCCCAGAATCCAAGATGTGTATCACTCCTAGCCCCTAAGCCAAGCACTCCGAAACTTTCTAACCCTTGGCCAGTCCCCAGGAAGGCCATATGATGGTGGGGAGGGGAAGAAAGGACATGGTGGGTGACAATGCACCTCCACCATGTGTCTATACATCTTCCAGACACTAACTTCTCCAGTTCTCTGGGGGACATTTTATCCCCCAGCCCTGGTTCTGACAAGGTATCTGTATGTCTGTCTGTTTCATAGGTTGATTTTAATACATTTCTCTTCCCTGCCTTACTGCTGTCCTATTTAAAATCCCCCGTGTAAATTGTATCAAAAATTCTCATGGGATGCTTCTACTAAAAGGTTTTTCTCTGCTTCTCCCTTGGGAAGGAAGGAATAACAGAAGTAGAAACTTGTCTACAAACCCTACTTCAATTCAGTTCTCTATCTCAAAATCTAGAAAATTATCTTAGTTGGGACATGTACAGTATTCATAGTTTTGCATATCCAATTTCAATTACCCACAGTTAACCATGATCCAAAAATATAAATATTTGTCTTAACTCTTTCAAGAGTCCACACTCATATAGCTTTTATTACACTATATTGTGATAAATTGTCCTATTTTATTACTTGTTAATCTCTTCCTGTGCCTAATAGCCTAATTGAAAAATTAAACTTTATCATAAGTGTGTATGTATAAGAAAAAAACATAGTCTATATAAACTTTGGTACTACATACAGCTTCAGGCATGTACTTGGGGGGTGTTAGAACATGCCACTAAGTCAGAGGGAGGACCCTCGGACCCCACTAACTCAGTTGTTCCCCCCATTGTTAAGAACTAGCAAAGCCACATTGTCATATGAGTTCATTTAAGAGTGTTTTCTGGGGCTGGGACCCAGATGGCAGGACTTCTAGCCCAAGCAGGTTGGTGTCCTGTGGTGTCCACACATACTGCACACATCATCACTCTCTCATGATAACACACACTTGCCCTGATCAAAGGAACCCCGCCACTCCTTTCTGCCTGATTCGTTCCTCCTTGCATGTCTCCATTGCTCTGGAGTCTAGACAGGGCTCTCCTGCCCTGAATGTTCTTCCTGAAGACCTCACCAATCCCTCACAGCCTTCCATTTTCCTCAACTTACTCCTTGCAGTGGATTCATGTATTCATGAATTACAAAGGCTGTCCCAGAATTCCTTACTCTCCAAACGGGACTCCTGCTTCAGGTTTCTTGGAGATGAATGTGTTTCCATAAGAAAATTCCAATCCTGTCTCCAGCTGAACTCTTTCCCCTCTTTCCAGGCTCACACTCACCTTCACCTCTGTCTTCTTTTCCAGACTCCTGTTTACTTCCTCTCATCTCCCTCTTTCTTCATTTGCCTTCTTAGGGCGAATTTTTCCCACTGGTTCTGCTGTAGTTTCCAGTTTTAAGAATTAGAATTCTTGAAGAATCAGATAGTTTCTGGACCTCTGTTTGCTTCCTGGGTTTGTCTTCATTTCTTACACCTCTAAGATGATGCCCTGGGGCAGGGGTTCATGGGATTCTTCCCCCTCTGATCTCTGGAAGGGAAGGGAATAGGCTGCCTGGCCAGAGGTGTTGTGGCCAGGAGATCAGCTTTGGTTCTTACTTCTGTAAGACCCAAGAAGTACCAGACCCATCCTGCTATTACCCCAGTGTCACCTGCTCTGGCCAAAGGTACAACCTCAGGGCTCATGGCCCCTGCTCCCATTCTGACACACTTTCTGCCTGTGGGCATCAGAGCTCCCCTTCTTCCCCAAAGATGTGAGGACCTCATAATTATCTAATCATGGAAGAATATCATCCCAACCTTCCTGTCTCCAAACTCAACCCATTGCCTTCAGAGATTCCTTAATGCCACCTGTCTCCCTCAATTCCTCCCACAGACACCTGTAGACTGGACCCAGTGTCATAGATTGAAAGGGCTGACCATCACCTGGACCCTCGAAAGCCCCTGCTCTGAGAAGAGCAGGCACTTTATCTTCCACACGCATCTCTCCGTCACTGTCTCTGAATCTAGGGAACGTGGGATATTGTCAAGGAAGCTTGCTGTGCTTTAATGAAGAATTGTTCAGTGCTCAAAAGCGGTTGGTTTTATAAATGCTGCACTTCAGCAGCAGATGTGATGGAAAGACAAGTATTCCTGGGTTTGATTTGGGAAGGCGGCATTTCAAGGGCAAAAGAAAAAAAAGAAAAACAAGCTGAGTCTCTGGAAGCACAGTTTTCAGCCTAGCTTTGCCATGAGATCACAAGCAAGAATCATGCTCCCCCTCAGTGCCTCAGTTTTCCCATCTGTAAAATGAAACACTGACTAGAAGAGCCCCAAAATTTCATCCACCTCTTACATTCTAGGCTTACATTCTCCCATCAATATCTTTCCTTGTTCTATGTTCCTCCCTATTTCAGCCATTCCCATCCCACTCCATCTGCCCCATGATGACATCCTTAGAGACCCTAGACAGCCACCAGGTTCCTTCTCAGATTCTGGGTGGATTCAGTGGGTTCGGCGACCCACAGATGTTCGCACACCTGCATGTTAAGGGGAAGACCATTCCACAGGGGACCCATCAACTATGTGTTCTGGAAGGAAGCCTCTCATGTTCACATGCCTAAATCTCCTCTCTCTCCCTCCCCCCCCTCTCTCTCTGTGAAATGATGAGTTTGTTGTTTCATTTTTGATGTGGTCCTTATAGCTGGAGGGAGGCAGTTCCAATTTTAGAGAGGGCACAGCATGAAAGAGAAAAGTTTAGAGTTCTGCCCACAACATTTGGACATGGAGTTTGGATCTAAGGACAACAGGGATACTCATTCCGTGTGCCGAGGAGCAAGCTTGGCCAAGGATCTGGGTGGCAAAGATACTACCTGATCTCCAGACTCCACATCCTGGGTGGCCACATCTGGATGCTGAGGATCCATCCGACTGGAGAGGATGAGGCACCACCATCTGGGCTGCTGGGGGGTGGGTGTTCACCCTATCCCAGGATCTTTCTAGCCCCTCCTCATCACAATACCGTCCTTCCTGTGAAGGCTTCAGAAACATGAATGGAATTCTCAGTCAACCTCATGAAACCCACCTTGTAAATCCGCAAACACATTAACCATCCATCATTCAGAAAAAAGTGATGTCACGTGTTACTCGTCGCCCTTCCTGATGAAGGAGGAAACGACCCTGCTCAACTCTGCTTCCCACGGTCAGTGACTCTCAAATGCCACTCCACAGGAGGACACACCCATTTGCTTCATAGTGGCAAATATTCCTCTAGTTCTACAAACTCAACTAGACATTTTGTAGTAAAGAATTCTTGAAATTCTCTAATAAAAAGCAATTCTTACTGTAATATTTTTAGTTTGGGGACACAATTTCCTAAAAGGGGGAGTTAAGGAACATTTTTATGTATTAGCCCGATTTATGGATTCTATGTTTATTATACGGTAGTATTGATGAGAAGTACTTTCTATCTGTACCTTTGCACAGTTTCTTCATTACTCATATGGAAGCTTCATGAAGAGCAGTGCTCCTGTTACTGTTTCTGTAAATCTCTTCATTCTATTTACCTGTCAAAGCACACCCTATATGTACTGTAAACAGATACTGCTTTAGTAAGATTTAGTCCTGAGGATTTTTCCACTTTTGTCAGTAACAGATATTTATGGATTAAAAAAATAATAATAAAGCTGTTTCAACATAACCTTGCAGCCACATCTTTTCATCGACAGAGTCAAAACCAAGTCAAGGGGCAAGGAAAAATGCAAGAGAGTATTACACTTGAAGGGAGAAGCAGAAATTAACTACAGGCAGGGGCTAGGGGATTTTAGGGTGATAAGAATGCTTTAAAATTGGGTTGTGATCAGGCTTGGTGGTGTATACCTGTAATCCTAGAACTCAGAAGGCTGAGCTAGGAGGATTATAAATTTGAGGCCAATCTGAGCTACATAGCAAGATGCTGTCTCAAAACAAACAAATAGAGCTGGGAAGAAAGTAAAGTCCTTATCCTATAAACTGAGGGCTGAGTTTGATTTCCAGGACCCAAATGAAAATGCTGAGTGTGGTCATATAAGCCTATAATCCCAGCACTAGGGAGGCAGAGACAGACAGAGCCCTGGGGCTCACTGGCTAGCTAGTCTAGCCCAATTGGTAAGCTATAGGCTGTGTCTCAAAAGAAGGTGGATGGCATACCTGAGGAATGACATATGAGATTCTCCTCTGTCTACACAGGCTTATGCACACCCATGCACCTGCATACATATGAAACAATATACATACAAGCACACCACATATATGCAAAACAATAATTAAAAATGGATTAGGGGCTGGAGAGATGGCTCAGCAGTTAAGGTGCTTGTCTGCAAAGCCTAATGACCTAGGTTCGATTCCCCAGTACCCACATAAAGCACAAAGTGGTGCATATATGCAGAGTTAATTTGCAGAGGCTGGAGGCCCTGGCTCACCCATTCTTATCTCTCTCTGCTTTCAAATAAATAAATAAAAATATTTTTAAAAAAATGGATTGGAGTAATGGTTGCACATCTGTATAAACTTACTGCATTCACCAAAGCATATACTCACAATGAATGAATGTTGTGGTATACAAATTAAACATTCATTGTGCTTTTAAAAATGAAGGGAAGGGGAACGAAGAAAGGTAAGTCCAAGGACGGGGACAATATATATACCGAAAGCAGAATTTAAAGTTCTAATCTACTCCAGCACCGCTATCCTTGGAGATGAGGTCGTTTTTAGAGTTCGTTCCTATAGTTACCATAGTGCATTAGAATAAAGGTAGTTAAATGTCCAGGACACCTAACCTAGAGCATCAAGTTCACCATGAAAATTGATTTAGACTAGCAGTTTGCTTAAGGCTCCCATTCTCTCAATGTCTTTGATGTTATTTTCTTTTGTGCATGTGCACTTTGGCTGCTAACATGATCTGTTGATCACCAAAGCCTAGATACAGGCTGAGCAAACAAAGTGTTGTCCACAGCACAGTTGATGTTTCCGTCTTGACGACAGCAGCTCTGTAGTTCCTAAAGCCCAGAATTCAGCAAACTCTCTTCCAAACTTTCCAACTCCCTCATAACAAAATCCCACTCATTGTACAGATATTTAAAAATCCTAAGCAAGTCTAGTGGTGCAGGCTCATAAATGCCAACTGCTTAGGAGGTCTGGGGCAGGAAGATTGAAAGTTCAAGGCCTTCCTGGGCTACAGAGTGGCTTCAGGGTCAGCCTAAGCAATGCAACTAGAGTTGGACTCAAACTGAAAAATGAAAAAAAAAGCAGAGGAACGAAGATATATTCAATGGTAGAACACTTGCCTAGAATGCACAAGGCTGTACGTTCAATCCACATTTCTGGAGAAAAATAACAATTTCATTCTCTACTATCAAGGGCATTCATTTCCCAGAACAAAGGTCAAATCTGGTAGCTCTTCTTGTACATTATAACACAAAGAGTATAATATGTTTACTCACTATAATAATCACTTTAAAATGTTGTTATTTCTCAGCCAGTCTTCTCTAACACTGTACAACTTATACAAATCCCCATATACATCCACAACTTAGAAAAACTCTATTGGTCTGTATCTTTTGTTGAAAGGAAGCGTCAAAAAAAAAAACACAAGTTTCTTACGTGGAGGATTTTTTTGAAAAGTGAAAATTAATGCTTACAAATAATCCATTGTTCTCCAATAGAAACATATCTAGAACACAATAACTTTCCACTAGAGCCTGTGTCTTTCCAAGCCTTAGGATTTCAACTTTGTTCTGCCCCACCACAACCACCACAAGATAACAAAAATATTGAACAAAAGGAAGAGAAAAGGTTTTCAGGATGTGTGTGTGTGTGTGTGTGTGTGTGTGTGTGTGTGTGTGTGTGGCTAACTTTTTCTCCTGAAAAGTTCTAGGAGTTGAAATAAGGATTTGCATATACAAGGCAGATGACCTTTCACTGATTTATATTTATTTTGAGGCAGAATCTTGCTAAGTTGCCCAGGTTGGTCTTGATCTCACTCTATAGCCTAGGCTGGCCTCCAACTTGAGATCCTTCTGACTCAGCCTCCTGAGTTTGCCAGGAATCTACCACCATACCCAGATAAAAACCAACAACTTGGCTGCCAAAGAAATCCCAAAGATTTCCTTTTCACAGAAAATCCTCAACATTTTATGATTTGACTGTTTTGCCTTTAAAAATACAGCTCAAATGTGGTTCAAGAGCAAAGCTCTCTCCACCGAAAAGAGAGAATATTTTTCACCTTAACCTCAATCTCAAATCCAACTTGTGGAGATGAATAGTAAACAACTGGAGAATTTGAAAGATTTCCATTTGGACCATTTACAAGAGCTGTCCCTGTGAAGCCAGCATGACAATCATGAGAGGGCCTCCTCTCCTCCACGGGGACATGGTATTGGTCTTTATTTTAGCCTTGGAGAAGTAAACAGCCATTGTCTAAACCTCTGTTTCTCACAGTGGGGCCCTTGAGCAGCAGCAATGGGCATGCCCGGGGATGCATGCTTTCAGCATCCTGGTGTGGGGACCTTAGATTTTGCCTTCTAATAAGATCTTTAAGTGACTCTAAACACATGAAAATTTGATAAGAACATCATTTTGAATTTTACTTTTTCAGTCCTAGAAACTTTACCAATACGACAGAAATGATTTTCAGTTCTGGGAATGAGAGTAGCCTTGGTCTATATAGTCAATGTCAGGGAACAAATTTGGACAAAAAAGTAATTCTGTAAGTGGTAAATATTTAGAAAATGAGTGGTAGTCTGGGGTATGGTGAATGAATTTTCTATATGAAAGATTACTACAAGAGAAGTTGAGGGGCTCCTCAAGAAGGCCTCACAAGGCTGAATGGGAACCTTTAGATTTCACCCATGCTGAATGTGTTACAGTAAGAAAAGAAAGGAGACCTGGATATGAGGGGTATGAACATGGACACAGAGGAAGAGTGCAGGCAGAGGAGTGTACTGTGGGGTGATCAGAGCTGCTCCCTGACTTCTAAGGAAGCAGGAGGATCAAGGGCAGTTCCTGTGCAAGCCCAGGCTCCTTCCAGTGTGAGGAAGGTCACTGCAACCTGCAGGACAGGCTGCTGCAGCATCGTAATAAGGCCAAACCCTCCCTAAAACATCGAGGATTATCCCCCTCCATGTGGATCCGCTGGGCTTCTGCTGTACTTTCTCATCCTTACTCAAGAGCCCAGCAATACACAGGGCAGCCACTATCAATCAGCCATGTCTCCTGTGACATAGTAAAGAAACAAGACAACTCCAGAGGTCTGGTGAGGATAATTAAGTGGCAGCCTAGAGTGGCACATGGCATTTCCACTCGTGTCTTCTTGACCGGACCTGGCTACACAGTCCCATCCCACTCTAGAAGAGCCAGAAAGGATTATTCTACCAAGACACACAGTAGGAGCCTCCAGTGGAACCCCAGTGGTCTCCGCGTTCACCACGGTATATTTAGAACAACTGAATACTATGAAATTACAGAGACAAGGTCCCTCTTTGTTGCCTTAGCAAAACCACCTAAGTGTTCTTATTTTTTTAAAGCAGCTGGAACTTCCTGCCACTGATTTAATGTATCTGGAGCCAGTAGTATATCCATTTCTATTGCAAATTGGTTCATGGATGTCTTATTCAGTAGTTATTTTGTGGCAAGAAATAAAAAAGCACTCAAGTTAGTTGAGGCAAATAATGAGAATATAGTCACTATTTATTACTATTATTATGAGTCATAAAGAGCTCATAAGACAGAAGGCTTGCAAAAAGCTGAGACTTTTTCTGCATTCAAACCATGATTCCACTCTCCCTCATACTCATATGTTCTCAATTCCTCAACTCAGCAAACTTCCATTTCTCATGTGAATGGTTCCCTTCATGTATGGCTACACTCGGATGATGTGACATTTTCAGCAATTAAGTCTGTACAACCTTCCTGTCCAACCCTTACAGCTAGCTGACTCGGGCTTTCTATGTATAAATTCTGAAATTGCTGGGAGATAATGGGCATCGCTATGACTCCCTTTGTATACCAATTAACCATTGTTTCATAATAAAATGCCTCAAACTTTCCTCCTAATATTAGGGATTAAATCAGAGCTCTGTACATGCTAGGGAAGTGCTGTAGCACTGAGCTACATCCTTAGCTCTGACTGCCCCAGACCTACTAATAATTGTTTATTGTTGTTATCCTGGACACCAACTAGGTGCAGTCAGGAAGTTCTAACCCAAGGTTCCTTATGATCACAGTTGTTGGTTCATGGTTTAGTTGGGGAGTTGCAGCGTGCATCAACTCCCAGTTCATTCACGGAGCTGAGCGCACAGAGTCTTGAGATCGTGGTGAGCCAACGAGAGGAAGAACTCTCGGGATGCAGTCGCAGTGAAGCTCATTTATTATGCGTAAAAAGGTCATTTGTATAGAGGAGAAACCAGAGGAAAAATCAGAGGCAGCGGCATAAGCAGCAAGGGGATTGGCAGGGGTCAGTAACCTGTGGATGTCTAGTTTGTATAGATAACCTGAGGGGGCTTTCTCAGCTTCAAGTGGCAGGAAGTACGTGCATTTAGGCATGTCCTGGATGGCGGTGACTGCAAAGGAACTGTGACCTTTAAACTTTTATTGACCAGGATTGTTATTACAGCTGGGGTATGTGAGCTTTAGTAAACTCAGGCCTGGAAGTGTCTGGGCTTCTCAAGGTTTGTTGCGGCCTGCCAGGTGGGCTGGAGATTTTAGGATAAGAGGAGAGTTTGATGGCCCAAACGCCTACCAGTCTCAGATAAACTCAGATAAGCTTGAGATTATCGGGGTTTCAGGCCAGCCTCAACTTCCTTTAACCCTATATCCTCCATGCCTCTTAGCAGGGTCCCACAACAGTCAGATGGTGGTGGACTGAAGTAATTTCAAACACTTCCCTGCTCACATGTCTGTCTGTTAAGGCTAGCTTTCAGTTGTACCTCAACAGGTTAATCATCTAGGATGCTCACATATGTCCTTTTCGCTAAGGTTTCCCCAGAGCTCAGCAGCTGGGTTCCAAGATTGAGTGTGAAGAGAGAGAAAAATAGACAGGGCAGGTGGGGCAAAACATATTAAGAGAATAAGTCAAGCAATAGCTAAACTACTTTAGATGATATGGCTTAGAAGTCACATAATATACTTTTGGGTCAAACATTTGTGAGTTTCCACCCAGACTCAAGGAGAGACAATGGTTTGAAGAAAGCATAGCAAAGTTACACTGGAGATAAAACATGTTGAAGGAAGTTATTGCTATGGATATCTGTAGAAAATAAATCTGCCACATTTGAAGTCAAGTGTCTGGCTCTGGTTCCATAACTGTAGTCAGAAATAACTTGCAAACGCATATTAGAAAATGTTGACAAATATCTGGCCTGGAGGTGTAGGCAATTTTCAGAAAATGACATGGTGAACATTGAGCACCACCTCTGTAGTAGGATATCCCTCAACAGTAGATGAGATATCCCATGGTGGAGCATCTACTTTTCAGTTCTATCCCATGACCTTGAAGAACACAGTGAACATGGCATGCTAAAGTAGACCCTGTGTGATCGTGTTAGAGTCCTCTCTACCACAGGGAATGATGAACGGTGGTGGCGTCTTCCTTTAACTCTTACTTCCCCCCAAACCAGGCCCAAATAGTAACCCACCATTCACTATGCTTTTCGAGAAAAGTCTTTGTGAACTTAACTTTCAAAATAGACATTGTTAAGTCCACAGTGCCATACATACACTTGTAAGAGTCTCAAGTGGAAAGAGAAAGTCGTTTTCATTTAACAGTAAACCCTGACCTGTGTGTAGCAAGGAGTCAAACTTGGGAAGCTTGAGTTTTTCCAATAAGAAAGTAGAAAGAATACAAGATGTGTAATTATGAAAGCATGCCCAGCTACACAGGACAGAGGTGTTGCAGTCAGCTTTCTAGTTGCTACGCAGAGAGAACCCCCCACAAAAGTGGCTTGTGGAGGAATGGGTTTATTAAGTTTACGGACTCGAGGGGAGACTCCATTATGGCAGGGAAAACGATGACATGAGCAGAGGGGTGGACATCACCTCCACCACAGTACTACAAACAAGGGGAAGCTGGCTTATAACCCCCATAAGCCCACCCTCAACAACACAGCTCCAGCCAGGTTATAAAACCCAAACTCTGCCATCAGCTGAGGATCAATCAATTAGAACACATTCATTTGTTTGTGGGGGACACCTGGATCAAACCATGATAAGAGGAAATAAAATAACCTTTTACCCTGAGAGTAAAGAGTCAGGGAAAATCGAGAGGGGGGGGGAAGGAGGGAGGGAGGTAGAGAGAGAGAGGGAGGGAGGGAGGGAGGAAGAGAGAGAGAGAGAGAGAGATAGAGAGAGAGAGAGAGAGAAGAGAGAGAGAGAGACTGGGATCTCTGAGACAGCTCCAACCATGATAACTTACCCTGGGGTGAGATGGTAAAAATGAGGGCAGGGGAGAGTGAAGAGGAGAACTATCCCCACAGACTGGAGGATCTTCAGGCAGAGTGAATTTCTGCCCAGCTTCCAGGCTAAACCTCTGGGAAGCAAATCCCTGAAGGACACTCCATGCCTACACAAGGAAATGCTAATAAGACCAGATCGCAGAGAGGAAGGACCTACTCTGTTCTGCCACTAGTGCCCCAGAGGAAACCCAGTGCCCTGTTTGGGGATTTGAAAGACCTCCACAAGTATCTCAGAACTCACAGCAGGAAAGCACCACCATCCTGAGAAATGAACACACATCTGAGGCACCTCCTTTAGCCAGATGCTGGTCCACCCCTATCTTGAAGACCAAAGTCCTTCACCAGTGGTTGTCAAACCCTTTTGTTTCAAGATCTCTTTAAACTCTTAAAAAATATTTAAAAACCACAGTGAGCTTTTGCTTGTTTAGCATATATCTATGTACATTTATTACATTCAAAGTTAAAATAGAGAGCGTTTAAATTTAATTTATTAAAGACACAGCCAGATGGGAGGCATAAATCTGGTGTCATATTATACAGAAAGGCGATTGTAGTTAACAATATTGTACTGCATAATTCAAAATAGCTGGAAGAAGGGATTTTGGACATTTTTATCACAAAGAAATGAAATGTTTGAGATGGCAAAGAAACTAAATATCCTTTAGTCAATATGCAATGTATGAATGTCTGAACCATTACACTGTACCACATAAAAATGTGCATTTTCAATGTGTCAAAAAGAGATAAAAAAAATGAAATGTATTTATTAATTCATATTACCATAATGATATCTCCTTAATGGTTAACATGAATAACATATTTGTGTGAAAATAACTACATTTTCAAAGAGCAAATTAGTGAGAAAACTGCAATTGTTTTACATTTTTTGCCAATTGTTTAATGTCTGGTTTCTAGAAAATGAGCAGATTCGGATGTTTGCTTCTGCATTTCATCTGCTGAACACAGACTGTGCATCCCTCGGGTGCAGCTTGCTGAACACGAGGAGGAGGAAAAGACACTGGCAGGAGAGAGGGGAGCGCTTTCCTTCCCCTGGGCTGCTCTCAGCCCAAGTAAGCCTGGAAGCAACTATCGTTTTCTAGTAACTTAGAAACTAATTATAGTAGACTGCATGTGATTAAGCTCAAGAAGTGACCACATGACTCCTTATTCTAGGAGACAACCTGAAAATTTAGGGAGGGGAAGAAGGAATAAAGTTGTTTGTTGATGACAAACATACATGATGGTCTACATAATTATGCACTGCCTAATTCAAAATAGCTGGAAGAAGGGATTTTGGACATTTTTATCACAAAGAAATGAAATGTTTGAGATGGCAAAGAAACTAAATATCCTTTAGTCAATATGCATAAGGTCTACATAATCATTATAAAGAAAGACACTTGGCATGGGGCATTTGTAGGAGAAGGAAATACTGTGTTAAGGAGCTGGTGGAGGAGTGCTGTATTATCAGGATGATAAACTGACGTGGATAGAACATAAGAAGACAAGACTTTTATAAATCAAAAGCAAATTCTGTGAAAGAGAACAAAAGAGAATGGGAAGAGAAAGAGGAGATGCACAGGTAGCTAACTTTTTGTCCTGTGCCTCCCTGGTCTCCACCCGACACTCCCAGTTCCCCTTGGTAACAGGCTCCAACCCTAGCCCAGTCACCAGTGTAGACCCAGACCAGACCAAGCTGAAAGAGAGAAAATGGCTTCCTTCCCAGAGACCGGAGCATAAGGATGTGAATCTGGGACTGGGGTGCCCACCACCTTGTCCACAGGATGTGGAGACAGAATGCAGCAACAGAAGGCATAGCATCCATTTGATGCCTCTGGGCAGTGGGCACTAGTCCAGAGCACTGCATATTCATTCACTCACCAAATCCTCCACCATCTCTTATGGGAAGGATGACCATACGGCCATATGTCTCATTGATAAAGAGCGTGGCCTCGTCCTAAGGACAAAGAGAAGCCATTGAGGGTCCATGAAGAGCACAGAGTCAAGACTAAACTCATGCAATTTCCAAGGAATCATTAGAGCCCATGGTAGAATACGGAATTGCTGAAACCGATGTAAGAGGCAAGAACAGTGGTGTGGAGTATGACAGCACTATGTGGAGACAAGCACGAGAGCCTTCAAATGTCAGGTGAAAGATGGGTGTTCTGGCTCCCACCTGGAATTTCAGCACTTTAGAGGCTGAGACTAAAAGATTGCTGTGAGTTCTAGCCAAGTGGAAGCTCCCACCCCGCCATCTCTCTCACACACAGGTGTATTTGATAATCTGTATGGTTGGGTTTTTTTCAAGTAGGGTAAAATAAACTTTTTTGTATTAAATGTAGAGTAAAATAAACTACTAACAGTAGATTTTTATGTCACAAATCCCCTTTGCATGTATCTTCTGTGTCACACTATGATTATTCTGGTGTATGTGATAGAAATCTAGATTCCATGTATGTGCATTTCTCTGTGTGAAATGTAAAATAACTATCAAATAACTCATCTAAGTGGTAATAAGACTAATTTATAATAATTTCATTATTTTTAAATTCTTCTCTATTTTTCATAAGCTCTATGTTCAAAAAAACAAAATGCACATAAATGTGTATATAGCAAAAAAAAAGAAACCTGAAAGAAAAGTTCCTCGAATTATTAACAGTGAGAATGTGTCTAGGAAGTTTTTATTTTATTTTTTTAACTTTTAGGGATTTCCCAATTATCTAAAACGAGCACACATTGTGTTTTTAATGTAAATAATAAAATTTATTCTTTTAATTTTTAAAAGTGGGACCAAAGGGCTCACTTTGGACAAAGATGTTCTGCATTCCTAGAAATAGGATAGCAAATGCTTAGCTATTCTTGGTAAAGTTTCGGACAAACGAAACACAACATTCCTATCAAGCCTGAGATTCACAGTAAATTCTAAGCCATAGAGTAAAACCTGGCTTCAAACAAACAAACAAAAACAGAAAAGGGGATTAAAAGAGAATAAGATAGGGAGAGAATTTTCTGAAGTGGAGGATGCAGTTGTGTGGATCAACCCTTGATGGACTCTGGCAACTATCTTTCAAGGCATTTCCAGGTCAGCTTATGCTAATCATGGGGAAGAAAGATTTCAAAGGAAGACAAGCCAAGCAGAAAATTAAGAGGGTCTGTCTTCTGTTAGACAATCAGTCCAGCCTAATCTCTTCTACCTTGAGTAAAGCATGTCCAGGTGCATTTGCTGGAATTGGAGGGAGGCAACGGGAAGGCGGCAGGTTGACTGTGGACAGCCCAGGTGAAACTGGACTGCTTGACTCCTCTGTGAGCCATCCTTGCCTCTCTTCCTGTCTGGACCTGTGAAGAAAATGGCATCTTTATGCTTCGCTCAAGTTCAACTTCTTTGAAAGTCATCTCCAACTGGAGGACTGGGACTCTTTCCAGGGATTATGCTGGTCCAGGTCAGAGGTCCTTCTCTTTGAACATGGATTGGGCACAATGAGAAGGGAGACAGCCTGAAGAGTAGCCACAGAAGTCCCCACCTCTGGAGTCTGACATTCCTATATTTTCCTGGGCCCAACTCGAGCCTGTGGTTCTGCTGTGCTTTGCTTGGGCTCATGGGCCACCTCCTTGGTTGGGCCATGTGCCCTGACTCCTGGAAGGCCACTGGCCTTCTACTATTGTGACTGCTTCCCTGACCCTGCTCTCAGAGTCTGATGAAGCAGATGAATCAAAGATAGTGAAAATCAGGTTGCCTCCAGGCCACAGAAAGCCAAACATCACTCTTCTATTTCTCCACAGAAATTAAGGTCAGTTCCTGCTCCAAATAGCTCTCTAGATGGGCTTGTACAATATGTACCCAAAAACAATCTGGCCCAACCAGGATGACACCTCCCATTTGAAATGCCTTCCAATGAGATTGCACGGGATGGACCTTGTTCATTAAACTGAAAAGGACAAAACCTCCCATTTTTACATTCTTTCAGGGGATAGTCCCTACATCTTTCCACATCATCTGTCATGCCTGAGCAATATGCTCCCTTGGAAGAAAACTCACTACAGAGGACAAAAGGCAGTTTAGGAAAGTGGGAAGGGCTTTGGCTCCGAAGTAGGGCCACTTTTTCTCCTTAGACTTTATGTCTAATCTCGTCTCACTTTGGCCACCCTCTGTAAAATGTGGGAGACAAATGTACTTAATCATAGTGTTTTTGTGAGGGGAAAAAAGCCAATACATATAACCTACTTTAAAATGCGCTTATGCTGAGCAGGGAGACACATGTTATAATCCCAGAATGTGGGAGACTAATATAGGATCACAGCGAGTTTGAAGCCAACCTAGAATACACAGCAAGTTCAAGGCCAGCTAGGGCTAGATAACAAAACCTTGTCTCAAAAAAAAATTTTTAAAAAAACACTAACAACAACAAAATATCACTGAGCACAGGATAAATTCAATAAAGCTTAGAAGAGATTGTGACTAGCTTTCTACATAGTAACTGTGTATGAGGATTGCCACATTATCTTATAAATATTCTCCTGTCTCTGAGTGTGGTCATGCTGAATAAATATGCAGTTATAATACTGAGATATTTACATTATAGCTCCTGTCAATCAAAGATATTTCTAGAGTCTTTGTTACATAATTGAAAATTCAAAAGCATTGCTCTCAGGGGCTTTGATTTCTATCCAAAAGGGAATAACTAATACTTGGCTTTACTTTCCTCCCTGAAGCAAGTTTAAACTGTTTGTGTGTATAAAGTTGGGTGATGTTTCTGTGGATAAAGCACTTGCTATGCAAGTGTGAGTACCTGCATTTAGATCCCCAGACAACATGTGTAGGGAAAGATGTTAGGCAGAGGCAAGAGAATTTCCTGTAAGTTTGCAGACCAGATAGCTGGTCTTGTGAACCAATAAGAAACCCTGCTTCAAATGAGGTGGAAGACAAAAAACAACACCCAAAGTTGTCATGTGACCTCCACACATGAAGTGTGACACATGTTTACCTATTCTCACATATATAATCATACACATATGCACACATACATGTATATATGTGAAAATGTGTGTGTACTTGAAACAATAACATTGAAGAAATTGGATATTAGGCAAGGACAGAGATTTCAGTGAGAGGAGAAACAGACAAGTTGACCCTATGATTATCCCAGTTCTCTGCCTAGAAGAAGATTCTGAAATGAAGATGTTATAGCATGAATGAACAATATAATTGCCAATCATATAGCTGGTAGAGGACTTGTATCAGAATATATAAACAATTCTCAAAAGTAAATAAACCAAACTGCCAAACAAAAAAAAAAAAAAACAGCAAGATATCTGAACAGGTACTTTACAGATGTACGTATGTCAAGTAAGATCATGAAAATATGTTCAAAATCATTTACTCCTTCAGGAAAAGCAAATTATAAGCATAGTGAGATGATGCTCCTATACACTATTCACATGGCTAACATTGGAAAAACTAACCATGGCAATGGCTAACAAGGATGTGGAGGGAGCAGACCTCTCACTTGTGGGCAGAATATCAAATGGCACAACTTCCTTGGAATAAGGCGGGGAAGGTATTTTTAATGATAAATATATGCCTATCATATGATCTAATCATTTATCCATCATATGACCTAATCCCTAGTACTCCTTAGTACTTACCCAAAAGAACTCAAAGCCCATAAAAAATGTGCCCATTAAAAACTTGTGTACAAAACTTGTAATAAGCAAGAACTGGAAACAACCCAAATGCTCATTCATCCACAGATGAAAATGTAAAGAAGTATGGGAAATCCAGATGACGGCATACTACTCAGAGATGAAGAGATGAACTCTGACACAATAACATACATAGGTGTTGCAGTTACCTTCCTGTTGCTGGTACAAAGCACCTAACCAAAAGCAGCTGATTGGAGGAAAGTTATTTATGTTGGCTCATAGTCTTGAGGGGAAGCTCCATGATAGCAGGGAAAATGATCACATGAGCAGAGACTGGACATCACCTGTGCCACAGCAGGTGGACAACAGCAGCAGGAGAGTGTGCCCAATACTGGCAAGGGGAAGCTGGCTATAATACCCTTAAACCCACCACAACAAAACACCTCCTCCAGCAAGGCTGCAATTCCCAAATTGCCACCAGCTGGGGACCTAGCACTCAAAACACATAAATTTATAAATTTATGGGTGACACTTAATTCAAACCACCATATTCTGCTCCTGACCCCCATAAACTGATGACCACCCCTGATGTAAAATGCAATGCATTCAGTCCAGTTTTAAAAGTCCCTGTAGTTCAAACATCCCCATAGTTCCATAGTTCCAGTTCTGTTAACTGTGGGCTACAAAACCTAAAGAATACAATACCATAAAATGAATATTCACACTGTACAAGATGGCTTTACAAGGAAAGACTAAACAAATGCAAAATGAAACCAAAAAGGGCAAGCAACAAATCCTGTAGCTCCAAGTCTGGCATCTCTAACCAGTGACAAGGTATCTAGAGTTCCAATTCTGCCCCTCCAGCTGGGCTACTAAAATCCTAAGGGAAACTCCATCCCAAGCGAACAGCTCTCCTTGGCAACCATTCCACAATTCTGCCATGTCAAAAGTCCTGGGGGCTTCTATTGAAACCCAGAGTTCATCCTCATAACTCCATCAGGTCTCCATGTAGGAACTACAAGAAGTCTATTTAATGTCACCCAAAAACCAAAACTGCAATGCAAAAAGAATGGCCCTCTCTTTCCTGCATTGGCTATACCCCCATAGTACCAGGTAGGCTACCAAACTTGTTTATCCAAAGGGTAATGCAGACAACTTTGAAGAGCAGAGCACTTCTTCAGCATTCAAAGCCCTTATTATCAAAAGAGTCAGCATTCTTCCTTCTGTCCCAATGCAGAACAGCTGGCCCAATCTCAAAGGTTGTAATTTCTCAAACAATTGCAGTTGAATGGGAGCTGTTGCCAGCCTGAAACTTTCATTTCTTTCTGTGCTATATCAATCTGCTCACACCAGTCCATTTCTATGCAATATAACCCTGCACAAGATCTGGGGACACATAACAGTGCAGCTTGCCTTTCACACAAACTGCTTGTAGCCCAGTTCAGGGAAAGCTTTCTTCCCCTCATAACCAGGCCTCACAGTCCACAGTTCTTTCTGCATTCAGGTCTTTCTACTTTGACAAGAATGGTCCAAGAAAGCTCTACTTAAAGAACTGCAAGACATCTTAATTCAAGGTTTCAAATCCTTCCACATTTTTCCTGCACACCAGTTCCAAAGGGCTAAAAGATACACAGTCAGGTTTCTGGCAGTAATGACCCCACTTTTCAGTACCAATTTTTTGTAGTAGTTATCTTCATGTTCCTGGGACGAAACACTCTACCAATATCAGCTGATGGGAGGAAAGTTGATTATTTTGTCTTAGAGTCTTAAGAAGAAGCACCAGGATAGTAGGATAAAGATGGCAGAGAGGCAGCTTGATATACCTCCCTGCCAATATTAGGTGGACAATGATAGCAGAAGAGTGAGCCCACTTGTAAACTAAGGGCTAATAAACTTCAAAGTCCACTGCCAGTGACACACCTCCTCTAACAAGGCTCCAATTCACAAACTGCCACAAGCTGGGGACCCAGCATTCAGAACACCTGAGTTTATTGTTGAAACCCAATTCAAGCCACCACAGATAAGTGTCAGGATAATTATGCTAAGTGAGAGAAGACAATATCCAGTACATGATTAATCCCACTTTCTATATAGTTATAGAAAATAGCAGCACTCTAGAAATAAAGAAAATAGATTTTGTTTCTAGGGCAGGGAACAGAGAGGCAAAATTGAGATCAACACAAGAAAATTTTAGGAGCTGAAATGTGGACTCTCCTAATTTTATGAATGGTCTCATGGATGTATGCATATCAAAATCTGTCAAATCATACATTTTAAACACAAGCATATGTTGGATGTGAATTACTCCTAAATATATCAAAAAAATATGCATGCTTTAGAATTCTCCTTGGTAAGATCTATAGAGAGAAACACCCTGTGTCCTAAAGAGTACAGGTACCTCTCCCACCATACCCCCAATCTTTGCTCATCTCCCAAAATTCCTAAAAAGGGGTTCCAACCCCCTTCTCAGGCTGTGCTATAGGTATGCCAGATCAGTCAGGGTAGATTCTCCTTCCTGAGGCTTATGAATCCAGTCTGTTGGGTGAGAAGGCGTTCTTACACCCATGTAGGCATTGTACTAAAATGTACCACTTCTCAGCTAAATTATATTGAACAGTAACTTAACTTCCAGGGCTTTCTTCACATGTTAACTGGGTATATTATTACTGTATATTAATAAGGTCATCCATGATGAAATAATTTTATTAGTGCTCATTACTACGTCCAGCACATGTCAGCCCTTGACATGAATAAACTTGAATGAGCAGTGCTACATAAATGATATGTCTGTTTGGTTTTCAAAACAGGAGACATAGAAATATTCCTATTTTTTTCTCTTCTGATTTCACTGGATGTCATCCAGTGTTGTTTTAAGAGTTATCTACAAAAGATAACTCTTTTTTTATTTATTCATTTTCAGGCAGAGAGAGAAAGAGAGAGAGAGAGACAGACAGAGAAAGAGAGTACGCCAGGGCCACCACCTTGTGGGCCTGGCTTATGTGGGACCTGGGGAATTGAACCCAGGGCCTTAGGCACTGGAGGCAAGTGCCTTAACTGCTAAGCCATCTCTCCAGCCCCAAAAGATAACTCTTGAGGAGGGTAGTTCCAGAAAGGGGAAATCCAAGTCTTGCCTTCACTCTCCCCTAATCCTGCCCTTGGTAAGTTTCACATTTCTCAGAGCACTGACCCTCAGCCATCTCGGTGTACCCTGCAAATCAATAAATATTGCCTGGGGTTTCCTCCACTGTTCTTCCCAGTTTGCTCTTCATTTGTTTACAGATTTTTTTGCCTAGCTTGTTTTATATGGTCAGTCATTGGAGGGGCTGCAGGAGGCAGAAGTCCCCATAGAATCTTATCTTTGTGTGTTCATCAAAGGAGAATCAAAACTCCTACATGCTGTCTGTCATGGCTTGATCCAGGTGTCCCCCACAAACAAATGAATGTGTTCTGATAGATCGAGCCTCAGCTGATGGCAATTCGGGAATTAAAACCTCACTAGAGCTGTGTTGTTGGGATGAGCTTATGGGGGTTATCAGCCAGCTCCCCCTTGCCAGTATTTGGCACACCTTCCTGCCACTGTTTCCAGTGCTGTGGCAGAGGTGATGTCCATCCCTCTGCTCATGCCATCATTTTCCCTGACAGGATGGAGTCTCCCCCCGAGTCTGTAAGCCAAATAAACCCATTCCTCCATAAGCCGCTTTTGCTTGGGTTCTTTCTGATCAGCAACTAGAAAGCTGACTGCAACAGTTTTGGTACCTGAATGTGGGATCATCTGTTGCTGCTAGAACCCTGATATTGTAGCTTTGGTCTTTTAAAGTGATCTGCAGGAGGAATATGGACGGATTGGAAACCTCCTCCTAAGAGGTGCCTTTCCAGTGCTGTAAGTACCCCGTAATGGAGCATTCTGATCAGAGTTACAAGACCTGAATGTAATGAGAACTATGGACTGTGAGGTTTGGCTTATGAGAGTGAGAAAGAACTTTGTCAGGGCTGTGCCAGAGCAGTTTGTGTGAGAGGCTTGCTGCATTCTGCCTGCCTGTGTCCTGGAAACCTGCACAGGATTGTTTTACATAAAGATGGACTGGTGTGAACAGATGGAGATGGCACAGAAAGAAAGATCTTTGAGTTGAAACTGCTGCCCGTTCACCTGCAATTGTTTGAGAGATTAATTACAACCATTGAGATTGGGCCAGCTGATCTGCATTGGAACAACAGGAAGAATGCAGACTCTTTGAAGGAAGGGGCCTGAATGCTCTGTTCCCCCCTGGATTAACAAGTTGGCATACCATCTGGTTCTGTGGAGTATAGCAAATGCAAGAAGAGAGGGTCATTGGATTTGCAAGACAGTTCTGTTTTTGAAAAATGGCCATCGGCATGTGAAGCAGGTGTGCTAGGTTGTCTGCATGGAGCCCGATGGAGCCATGAGGATGAACTGTGGGTTGCAATGGAGACCCAAAGAATTCCAGGACTATGGATGGGTACCAAGGCGAGCTGCCAGCACCGGATGAAGTTTCCCAGACTGTGAGTAGCCGAGCTGGAGGGGCAGAATTGAATCTCCAAGAGACTTATTATTGGTTAGAATCATTGAACTTGGAGTTAGAGATTGATGGTGCCCTGTTTGTTTTAAATCTTGTATTGGTCAATCTGCTTTTGCTGTGCCTCATGTTTTGCATTGTGAATGTTCTGTGCCATTATGGGTTTATTTTTGGTATTTTGGCTCAATTGAAAGATGTGGGGACTTAAGAGTTGAGCTGAACACATTGTATTTGCATCATGTATGATTATTAGTTTGTGGGGGCCAGGGGTGGACTGTCATGGTTTGATCCAGGTGTCCCCCACAAACAAATGAATGTGTTCTGATAGATCGATCCTCAGCTGATGGTAATTCAGGAATTAGAACTTAACTAGAGCTGTGTTGTTCGGGTGGGTTTATGGGGGTTATAAGCCAGCTCCCCCTTGCCAGTGTTTGGCACACCTTCCTGCCACTATTTCCAGTGCTGTGGCGGAGGTGATGTCCACCCCACTGCTCATGCCATCATCTTCCCTGCCAGGATAGAGTCTCCCCGCGAGTCCATAAGCCAAATAAACCCATTCCTCCATAAGCCGCTTTTGCTTGGGTTCTTTCTGCTCAGCAACTATAAAGCTGACTGCAACACTTTCCCTACTAGCTGAACACCTGTGAAATCTGTGGCATAGGGGGAAGACCTGAAAGCTGCTGAGGCACTGGTGTGGATTCTGGAAGGATCTGAAGCCTGACTACCTGACACACTGAGGACAGAAGATCAATGCCCCAGCTGATGCTCTCAGGCAGCGTCAATTCACCCTCCCTCCACCTGTGTTCTCTTCGGGCCCTCAACAGATTGGAAGACACCCACTCACATGAGGAGGGCCATCTGCTTTATAGACTCAGTGTGCCAATTTAAATGCTAATTTCTTCTAGAAACATCCAGAAATAATGCCTTACCGGCTATTTATATAACTAACCTGTAACCCAGTCAAGCACACACACACACACAAAATGAACCATCACAATCAATAACTGAGTTTCCCTCATTTTACTTCCACTTCAAATTCAAGACCAAGCACAGAAAATCAGCTCTGTACTTATTCCAATCCTCAGAGGCCCCATCTCTAAGAAGCCCAACTCCAGCTTCTCCAAGACCACAACCTGATTAGAGCACATCCCTGTCAATGGTTCACTTCCCACCTACCACAGAGTATGGCGGCATGCCCTCCTGAGGGAAGTTCTGACTATCACTGTCCTCTTTCTTTCGCACTTGGCTGATCTTTGTTGACTTCCACACAAGTCATTGATACTTGGTAGGGGGTGTCTTTCAGCAGGTAGGATTATGTCCTTGGGTAGATACGGGTATCAACCCTTTTGTGAGCTTGAACAGCTGCCTTTATCTTATGTGGAAACATGTAAAGAAAGCCAGTGGACCCCTCTCTGTGGAATTTGGTTCTCAAACTTCAGGCATGCAGCATATTGACCTGGACAGTTTCAGAAAGCACATGGGCTGAGACCCATGCAGTTTCCTTTTCAATGGAGCTGAGTTGAGAATCAAGATTTTGTATTTCTGTTAAGTTTGCAGGTGCTGCTGCTGTCTGCCCAAGATCACACTGAGAACCAGTAGCCCAGCCCTGGAGGCAAAACAGACCTAATCGCTCTGCCCAAAGGCTCATTAGGACAAGGATCAGCTTCCCACCACAAAGCTGTTGTAGAAATACCCAGTGACAGACAGACAAAGCCTTTGCAGCAAGAGGAGAGGGGAGTTTATTTATGTCGGGGCCCAGATATCCAAGTTTAGAGAAGTCTTGGCCCCGAACCCCAGTTACAAAGAGATTTTATAGTTGGGCACAGAGATGTGTATGTGACATTAGACATGTAAATTACAAGCACCTAGCAACTCACACATTTACAATGGGTTCCAGGAAATTCAGATAATCTTCCCCAGGTATCCTCAGGCCTCATCTTTTCCTAACTTCTTTATCACAGTTAAAGTAAATCCTTCTTTTGTCTCACAGAACTTCAAAGCTATGGTCGTCTCTCACCTCATTCTATGCCACTGGCCATCTGTGGCAAACACATGTCTGCAGAATGTAACAATGAATACGGGGGAGGGGGCGGTAAGCTCACGATCATTTTGCTCTAATAGAGCTATTGACTATTATGAGTTTGTTCACTTCAATTATGGCCTCTGGATATGAAGAAATTTTTTTCTCTGTTGGTATTTGTACCCAGGTCTTTCAGCATGCTAGGCAAACATTATACCTCTGAGCTACATCCCTAACCTTTTCTTAATTTTTTATTTTGAGACAAGATCTAGATAAGTTTCCCAAGTAGGCATTGAACTTGTAATCTTCTAGCCCCAAGTAGCTGGGATTATACATTTGTAACAATGGGCCCAGCAAATAATTATTTATTTCTTTTTTGTGGTGCTCAGTATTGAACCTAGGACCTATGCATGCTAGGCAAGCTCTCTACTTCTTAGCAACATTCCTAGCCTCTAGGATCTAAAGGGATCTTAAAAGGGCAAGAATGGTTGGTGACTTAGTCTTTCCTAGGATCTCCGTCACCTCTCTAGACTCATGTAAAATATAATTTCTGGAGCTGGAGAGATGGTTCAGCAGTTAAGGCATGTGCCTCCAGAGTCTAATGACCTGGGATGGATTCCCCAGTACCCACGTAAGCCAGATGAACAAAGGGGCGCATGCATCTGGAGTTTGTTTACAGTGCCTAGAGGCCCTGGCGCACCCATATTCTCTCCCCCCCTTCTTTCCCTCCATCTGCATCTCTCTGATTGAAAATAAATAAATAAATAAAGTAATGTCTGAAGAAACAAAAGGAAACAAGAGAGAGATGGATGGAGAAATAAAAAGGAAGAGAGAGAGGGGGGAGAGAGAGTTGCTTGGGGTTTTTCCTTTGGGCATAAAATGATGCCATCTTGGAGTAGAGAATGCTTTGGCCCAGAAACTATAAAAAGTTTGGAAAAAATACCGTTGATAGCCATGAGTAAGACCATGGTGTTGAAACTAATGACATTCCCTAGTACATAGAGGAGGAGAAGGTGAAAAGACCTTTACCTGGGATTCGAGCTATTGTTCCTTCTGCCCTCACCCTAGCTGCATGTGATTTGGAGGGATACCAGATTACATAGAGAAATAGAAGGATAACTGTAAGGAGGACTCCATGATATAGCTTCCATGAGATTGCCATCCAGGATGTAGGAGGTTTTGAGGTGATGCAGATGCCTTTGTGTCACCCCACACTTATTCTCTGCAAGTAACACCAATAAATGCATTGGTTCACCAAAGTTAGATTTTGGTCCAGTTGTTACTTTGGTCTGTCATCTGAAAGGATCTGGGGTAAAGAGATGTGTGTTCATGTCTCCCTAGAGAAAATAGTTTCACACAACAGATTAGATAGATGACAGATAGCATTGATAAATGGATAGATAAACATACAGGGATACAGAGATATATAAATATCTCCTGAGGGTAGGTGATTCTGTCTCTGCTCTGGCCCCTCAGCCCTTTGTGGACAGCTGGAAACAATAAATCAGACCTGGAGCTCTAAACAGGGCTTGTGCTAACAACACATGCCTCTGATTTTCTTCTTTTCTCTGTTTTATCAAAAATTAATAAGCCATTACCTATGAGGATGTGTATGCATATAATCTTACAAAGTTTAGGAAACACAGAAAGGGAATGTGAGCTTGGCTCTAAAGGAGGAGCTTGTCAATGGGCTACTGGTTCTCTACCTTTGCACTGGAACCACCTAGACATCATTGAACCCATGCCCAGTCTTCAACTCTATCCCCAGTGTCATGGTTTGATCCAGGTGTCCCCCACAAACAAATGAATAAGTTCTGATCCTCAGCTGATGGAAGTTTGGATTTTACAACTTCGATGGAGCTGTGTTGCTGGGGCAGGCTTTTGGGGGTTATAAGACAGCTTCCCCTTGCCAGTATTTGGCACACCTTCCTGCCGCTGTTTCCAGTGCTGTGGTGGAGGTGATGTCCACCCCTCTGCTCATGCCATCATTTTCCCTGCCAGAATGGAGTCTCCCCTTGAGTCTCTAAGCCAAATAAACCCATTCCTCCATAAGCCGCTTTTGTTTGGGTTCTTTCTGCACAGCAATTATAAAGCTGACTAAAATATCCAGACACTGGGAAAGGATCATGTAATCATTTTCCCTTTGTTTGGTGGGGATTGATTGACCCAAGGGCCTGGTGCTTAAGGATGGACAGTGCCAGAAGCTCCAGTCTGAGCTCCAGCTGGAACTTAGGAAATACTCCCCTGCCTCAGGCAATTTACACTGTGGTCATGTTAAGAAGCTGTAGTACAGAAAGCAGCCCCTTCCAAGGAATTTATCTCTAACTACTTGGAAAGCTACTCTCCATGGACACTGGTCCTGTGTATCCTAGAAAGAATTTGACCTACTTACCAGCTAAAAGGTGAACATAATTTTTTAGGTTGCATTCACAAATGAACATATAACAAAAATTTATTAAGCCCAGTACGACTAGAAATAAAGCTTCCTAGATCTCTAAGAAACGTAATTTCCCCTAAAACCATATAGACAATATCTATGAAGTCAAATTCACCCAAGCCTAAGAATTCTAACAATTGCAGAAAGAAAGATCCAAGAACATGTGTTTTGAATGGTAGTATTTCTTGTTCTGCCCACCTGTGTCCTAGAGTGTAAAATGTACAGTTATACTTTCTAGATTATTATAATTAAGTGGCATGTGGAACTCGATTTTAAAAACAGCTTCATCAACTCTTCAAGGAATGTTTCTGCAAGACATGTGAAAAGCAAGTAAGGATTGTTATTGTTTAGCATGTTTAATTAAGTAAGTATTTCTTTCACCCTTCTGGGAATTAAACATGGAGCAGTGAATAAACACAGTGAACTCTCCCAATATTAGCTTATGGTTTACTGCTTTCATTCAAAAGAAAGGGAGAAACCATGGGCTGTGTCTATGATCTGGGCCTATTCATATTAACCAAAGGTGTTTGTGATGGTTAGGTTTTGTTGTCAACTTGATCTTTTTAATTATCTTGGATGGGTCTCTGAGGATGTTTACAGGAAGGCAGCCTCTCAGCAAGGGGCAGGATGTAAAGAAGCTCAAAGAAGCTGGAAGTAAACATCCTTTCCTGTGTGGGCCGTGCAGGAAGGAAATTCCAGAGAAGCCATTAAGTCTGGGGAAGGGTTGTAAGACCCCACCCTAAGCCTATATAAAGGAGAAGAAATTCTCTTTGGCCCTCCTGCCTGTTTGCTGTTCCGTGTGTATGGTGTTGGTGACGGGTTTCTCTCTCTGCTTGGACCTGTGAAAGGGGAGCAGCCTACAAATAAATCCTTTCCTCCAAAAAACTGTGCCTGGTTTGAAGATTCATCCCAGCGGCATGTGGCAAAGACAGTGTTAAAGAAAGGTCTACCCTTTGAATCTCCTATAGAATTGTCCCAGGAAGCAGCCCCTTTTATTTTCTCCCAACTGTCTCCTTGACGGACTCCTTCTGCCTTATCAATATATATCTTCAAAAAAAAAACTCTCTTTATTCAAAACCTGCATACATTGTAACTCTGGTTTATCAGGGACTGAAAACAGAACTTAAGCTGGTCTCTGGAGGAGGGAATGTCTTACTTCATTCAAACAAGAAGTCCAGTGAGAATGCTAAATCAATATCATCAGTACATGCTTTCTCTTCTCAATTTCTTGGCTTCTTCTCCAATGTCTGGGATCCATTTTCAGGTAGCCCCTTCCTCGTGGAGTCAAGGTGGATCTCTGAGCTTTGCCTTTTTATTCTCCTAGGTTCAAGTCCAATAGAAAATAGTACTCACTTACTCAGTCTAAGGGATTATATGTTGATGACTAAGTCAAGGGTACAGTATGACATCAGTTTGGGCTAAGGCATCTGCTTCAGGCATAGGGTTAGGGGCTGAGCCTTTCAGAAATAAGAGGACTAAGGGTAGGAGGAAGTTCAGCAGGTGAGATTGTTTCCTTTAAAAAATGACTAAATAGTTACTAAAAGAGTATAGAATTTGTGGCCAGGCAAGTTGGCACATGTCTGTAATCCTAGTTACTCTGGAGGCTAGGACAGGAGGATGGAGTGTTTGACCAGCCCAGAATACACAGTAAGACCCTGTCTCAAAATAAATAGACCAGGCACAGTGGCTTACACCTGTAATCTCAGCACTTTGGAGACGGAGGCAGGAAAATTTCCCTGAGTTTCAGGCCAACCTAGGTTACAGAGTTAGATCATGTCTCAAAAATAGCAATCAAGGAGTAGCTGATAGACAGCTCCATCACAGGAGCTGGGAAACTTGTACCAAATAAGTTTAGGTATACCGTTCCCCTGAATCCTTCTCTCTTCTCATCTCTGAGCAGCTAGCTGACGGTTCCACCCTTGGAGCTGGGGTCTTTTAAAGGCTGAACAACACACTATTGAACAATGAATGAGCCATTAAAGAAATTTAAGAGGAAATAAAAACATGCCTAAAATGAAAATGAAAACACAGTATACTAAAACTTATGGGACACAATGAAGGCAGTCCTAAGAGGAAAGTTTATGCTGTAAGTATTTATATCACAAAAATAAAGATATAGCAAGTGAGTAATGACCCACCTGAAATCCTTGGAAAAACAAGAACAAACCGAACCTAAAAGTAGTAGATGCAAAGAAACAATTAGGAACAGAACAGTAATCAATGAAAGAGCAACTATATATATATATATATATATATATATATATATATATATATATATATATATATATATATAAAACACAATGTTGGTTCTTTGAAAAGATAAACAAGATTGGTAAAACCCTTAGCCACACCCTCCAAGACTCAGGGAACATCGTGGAAGAGGGACAGAAGAAAATGTAAGAGCACTTGATGGGGAGGAAACTTTGGACCACCATCTTCAGACAGGAAGCAGCCTTGCATTAATGACCCCTTGGCACCTGTCATCACTGCATCAAACTTACACACTATTGGTCTCAACAACATTTTGACAGAGGTGGGGATATAAAAGAAGGTGCTGGGAGGGTTGTGATTAAAATACATAAAAGGGCTGGGCATGGTGGTGCACACTTTTAATCCCAGCACTCTGGAGGCAGAGGTAGGAGGATTACAGTGAGTTTGAGGCCACCCTGAGACTATATAGTAAATTCCAGGTCAGCCAGGGCTAGAGTGAGACCCTACCTTGAAAAATCAAAATAATTACAATAACAACAAAAGTTAAAAGGGGCTGGAGACATGGCTCAACAGTTAAGTGCACTTCCTACAAAAGCATGAGGGCCTGAGGGGGCCTGAGACTGCCTGAGTTCTAATCTCCAGAACCTCCCATAAACATCAGGGTGTGGCCACACCTGCCCATGACCCCAACCCCACAAAGGGGAGCAGAGACCAGGGAATGACCTAGGCTCAAGAAAAACAGCAAATTCCCATATCTGTCAGAGACTCTACCTGGAAATGAGAATTGGTGGATAAGGGAAGGGGAGGGACTGCTGGGGCTACTGTGGAAAAGCCCCCTGTGCACACAGAGCAGGTGGTTTCTGTAAGTGCACAAGCAGGTGCATACAGCACACACTTCATTACACATACGCCCAAGAAGGAAAAACAAAAGTTTTAAAACAACCCAACCAAAATAATGTAGGATTTGTACAGAAAAGAACATGCCAAATTTCACCATGAAACTGAGGCTTCTTCTGGCTTCCTTACCTTTAAACTTTACCATTCAGCCAGTTCCATAGCTAGTAATGTAACAGTTGACAGACTGTTTTTTTGTTTTTTTGTATTTTGGGGGGTTTTTTGGTAAAGAATCAGATTATCAATGTTTTAAGGTTTGGAAAATATGTCTTTTCAACATACTCAAGCTACTGAACTCTGCTCTTATGGTGTGAACAAAGTCAGACAATCTATAAATAAATGTTCATGGCTGTGTCCCAGTGGAACTGTGTTTGCAATAACAGGCCAAGTTTGCTGAGTTCCTGATGTTAATCTTGGGAACATTTGTGAAGGAGTAAAGTGCCTTAACTGCTAAGCCATCTCTCCAGCCCTTTATTTTTTGAGATAGGATCTCTCTATATAGCCCACCCAGACTAACCTGGACCTCCCATCCCTCTTGCTTCCACTTCCCAAGTGCTGGGATCACATTCATGTGTAACTACATCTGGCCTCTATAGACTTTATGGCCGTGCTCCATCAACTCTGAATGCCTCTTGGTAATACAGCTACTTATACTGTGTCCTTGCCGAGTTGGCCCTCTGTATATTTTAGTTCACTTCTCTGTGTGTCCCAGCCTCATGGTTAAGCAGTGGACATTGAGCAGCTTTTGGTCTGTCTCTTCAGTACTGTCCTTGGTGCCCTAATACCAGGGCATGAGGGCCTGCAATTTTTCCTGACTTCCTTGAAAAGCATGACACAAGTGTTCCCTTCTCTCAGACAGACACTCAGGTATTTATTTCTGCTGTTACTGACATCCCATTTCTTTTCTGGAAGCTTCCTTAAAGGGTCAAGAGTTTTATAACCATATACCCAAGACGCCACCTTTTAATACTACAGATTGAACATAGAGCCTTGGGCGAGCTAGGCAACTGCTCTACTGCTAAGCAAATATCCCAAGACCTTTTTATTGTGTTTTTAAATTTTTGAGATAGGTCTTCCCAAGATGCTCAGGCTGGCCTTACATTCATTCTATAGCCTAAGCAGACCTTGAAATTGCTATCTTCCTTGCCTCAGCCTCCCCAGTACTAACCTTACAGACCTGTTCTTTTGTTCCCCAACCTCTCTCTCTATCTCAGAAAAAGCTCTTATCTCTTATTTATAAGAAAATCTGCACATCAGAGCCCTGCCTTACCATCTTTAGCATAGCTAATGCACTCTAATCTCTCAGCTCTCCTGCTGGGCCCTGAATATCTAAAGGGAAGCTTTTAGAATTAAAACAAGCACAACAATGTAAACCCTTTTCCTTCTAAATGCTTGGCTATTTCAATATAAGAAAATAAATAGAGTGGTTTTCACAGCTCTTCTCTCTGCCCTGAGTTTAAAAAAAAAATGATTCTGAGTGAATGAACTGTTTTAGGCTTTATCTACCCTCCCCTGAGGCTTAAATATTGCTAACTCAATGGGTAATATCAAAACACACAGGAATGAAAAACCTCAATTACTATCTCAAAATATACTTGTCATTGCTAGCACATTCTATCAGTTTACATCACCAGAAAACTAGACCAGAAAGGACAAATGGAAAATAAGTAACAATCTAAGAATCCATAGAATAATCTTTCCTGCAGTGAGAAAACATTTTATTAGAACAGAGTGATCTCATATAATTTTAGACAAAGATTCACTCAGTGGGCTTTAGCTCTATCCTAAAACATTTTGAATGACAAAATAAAAAAAAGGGATTCTAAAATTTCTAAATGTTCAAGGAATTTCAATACATCACCTACAAAGAAACAACTATCAAGCTGGTTTTAAGTTTCTTTTCTACACAGAGTTCCAGAAATCCACTGAGCAGTTTCTATAGGGACTTTGCCAGTAGCAGTGGGAGAGATGTCTCATATCCTCCTGTAAAGCCCAAGGAGTTCACAGAGATCTCTACTCAGGCACAGCCAAGATCTTGTCTTAGGCACAGAAAAGAATTTCAGAGCAACTCAGACTTGGGGGTTACTGAGGTTTTAGTATTTTAGACTAAAATAAAGCACAGGTATTGGGAAATGAGAGAGACACTTTGTTTTGCTTCTTTGGTGATACTGAAGAATGAACCCAGAGCCTCACACATGGTATGTATTCCACCACTGAATTGTATTCCCAGCCAACTTTTGATTGTTTTATATTAAGAGAGGGTCTTGCTAGGTTGCTCAGAATAGCCTTGAACTTATGGTCCTCCTGCCTCAGACTCCAGAATAGCTAGTAGAGAAACACTAAAGAAAGTGGAACACAAGGTAGGGTAGAAAGACAGGAGAAATAGAGAACATGAGAGGAAAAGAAACCTTTCACCCCAGGACCCTTATGAGATTTATGAGATTTTACCAGAGAAGGGATTATTATGATTTGCAGGTGTTTTAGAAATTTTGGTGATACTTAAACCAGACCAGGGTGAGTGGCTCCTTTTTCCTTCATGTTTCCTTAATTTTCCCTGTCTTTCTATCCCACCTCAGTTTGAGGGAAAATATATATTACCCGAAGAAAAAATGTGTTCTTACCCAGTTCTGAGCTAGAAATAAGGATGTAGGAGCCATTAGCAACCAGGGAAGAATTGTTGCCTTGGGTGTAAGCTCAAGCAAGGACAGGTTTGTGAGTGAACATCAAGGATGTGAGAGGGACAGCTAATAGTGATGGTGAAGGGGCAGGCACAGAGGAAGTAGGCAGACAAGAGGGAAGAAACTGCCTTGGTCATAGAGTCAAATGAATATAATGGATCCCCGTGTAAGAGTCAGGAGTCATCTAGGCTGAACAGAGCCAGGAAGAACAGTAAGAGGTAGACTGAGCAGTGCTAACTGACTGGATCTGATGACAAAGCCACCAGTGACATACTGATTTGTCAAGCTTAATTTTTTCAGGCATGTGATTATAATTAATATATATGTATGTATATATAATATATTATGGGTATTTAAATGAGTCATAATACATTAATTTTCATTAAATAAAATGAATTTCCCTAATCAATCATAATACATCAATTTATTGGTTTCTTAAGACGGGTTCTCATGTAGCACAGGATGGCTTCAAACTCCCTATGTAACCAAAGACAAACTCCTAATCATTCTGTCTCCACCTCTGAAGTACTGGGATTATATTATAGGCATGGACCTTATTTATTTATATTCATTTACTCTTTCTTTACTTACTTGTTTGCCATAGGTTCTCACTATTTATCTCCATTTCTTCTTATTTTTGACTGCAATCCTCCTTCTTCAGCCTCCCAAGTGCTAGGATTACAGGTAGGTGCTGCTACACCAGACTTATTTTTCTATCATAAATTATATCATTGCACACAAAGAAATAAACATATTTTAAGAAGAAGGGTGAAAATGAAAATACATAAACCAGACGAAGAGATAAAATAATATAACAAGGTGGGGTGCTACACATCTGAGGTCAC